>JAGTTF010005592.1:0-82466 GCA_019095985.1 Streblospio benedicti
CATCTACATCCTTCACAAACAGTGTACAATTTCCTGCGACAGAAATCAGTCAAAAAATCTTTTACTACTTCACAATCTTGTGTAATTTCATATAACGACAAATGTTTTTTCAAATATTGAATTTGTAATATATCAAAAGTAAATAATATATCACCATTTCTCTTTAGTAGTGAAAATCAAAATCCTGAATCTTGGTCATATTGTATTGAAAAAGCTAATTCCATAAGCGTTATTGTTGATGTAACAGTATCCGATTCGAATTCAGTTTGAATATTATCCATTTCTTCATCCAAAGTCTCGATCGTCCATGATAATAACATAAATTCATCTTCAGAAATTGTAATTGAATTGCCTTCAATTTTTGTAAAAGTCACTGATTTATCGTCATTAATTTTTATCAACAACGCCATATTGTGTTATTTTCAATTATTTAGTTTAACAATATTTGTTCAGAAAAGATGATGTTCTAACGACCAATGTGTGATACAGCTGTACAGTGTGAGTCGCGACCCGTAGATTCGTGAATCACAACACCACACTGTATGAACGCAGGTAGTATCCCTCGGCTCTGAGCTAACTGTGTTCATACAGCACGAGTCGCGACCCCCTCCGCAGATTTGTGATGTATGAACGCAGTTAGCTCAGAGTCGTGGGATGCTACAAGTCAGATGCCGAATAAAGTGATCACCTCCAAGTTAATAATCACGCCGTAATAGATTAGTAGGAGTAGGTGTTACAGGGCAACAATTTTTTCTCGTCTATAATGAGTTTTGTGGTCGTTAAACACGGTCGATTAAATCATAATAAAAATCTTTGTCCTTGTAACGAGATGCCGCGTTTTGTCGTTGTAATTGATTTTTTGACATTAATGACTTTCAACACATTACACGTCTGCATTCTTAAAACCACGACAATATATTAATGTCATCATCTATTATTCTCTATTCGATTCGAAAACAGACATTCTGACACTAACGTGCTTTAAACTCAATGCTACTTGCTACTGTTATTAAAATGAGATCTTGGGGAGGATAGTTACTAGAAGGACTGTTCTCAACATCGATTTCAAATCACGTGTTAGTGATAGTAGAATAATATTATCAGATATTGGATTATTGTATGGAAGTGTGTATTTAAGTCAAATTCAAAAGTAGCAGTGTAATAGTCTCCAAACCGAGATACGACGTTTTTTATTACAATATATACAGATCGCGGACGTTGTGTCCTTTAAATCTAATCGATTTAAATATCAACTTTTTTATACAATATGGTAATACCGCACAGTTCCAACATTTACTAAGGTGTAGTTTGTTAAATAATCGTGGTAGGTGGCTCACCTCGCGAGAAGCGAAAGCTTTCGTAATTAAGATGATAAGACACGAATGCTCTTGCACACTGTATATTACGCTATTGTGTGGTTATTAGAGAATTTTCTTTCACGAGTGGTTACAATCTAATGAAATGACAATTCTTAATTTAATGAATTAGTCACAATTCTTAATTTAATGAATTTGTCAAATAACTATGTTACTTCTCACTTTTTGAAGACAACGGCAATCACCCGTTGTCAATAACACATGTTATTGTATCTTGTTCTGAATCTGAACCTGAAGAGGTCTTTGTCTCGGCACAATTCCTTGAGACAACTTTTTTACTCTGATCAATTCGCGGTTTTAAAATGGATCATTACCATTGACCATTAAAGTTTTGAAACATTGCGCGAACGTTATGAAACAGTTTTTAAAAACGACATTGTACACTATCGCAGTTCAACGACAAAAAAAGTCACTTCTTATTAATTGATTCTAAATTGCAAAGATTTACGTCGTTATTTCGAAAATAAAACCGAGCTTGTAAAACGGTATATCAATTCGATATTTTGTAATATAAGAGTTCGATTTTTTGTAAAATGAATACATATATTGAGAATTTCAATTGAAGAAAGTCGATGAAAACTATAGTCTTGATGGTCAAGAGATTGAATTTATAAATATTTGAGTGATGGAAGTTACACGCTTCCATACAATAATCCAATATCTGATAATATTATTCTACTATCACTAACACGTGATTTTGAAATTATTTTTAAGAACAGTCAGAACGAGTAACAATAATAATATCAATATCAAATATTATAAGGGTGTAAACCCGCTTAATTACACATGAATTGACATTGAAAACGGTCGTTAAACACGGTCAATTAAATCATAATACAATCTAATCGTGTAACGGGATGTAGCGTTTTGTCGTAGTAAGTGATTCTTTGACATTAACGACTTTCAACACGTTCTTGTACACTTGTGAACAGTGTTAATATAGTAAGATCGCGATCTATTCATTTGTATTCCTTTCGTCACAATAATTTCTGACGCTAACGTTTTTAAAAAAAAAAAAAACTTAATTAAGCGTGAGTCGCACAATACATGTCGGAGACTGTGGGAGGGTTAGTATAGAACGCGGTTTGGAATACAAAATACATGCACAATATTTGACTTTATTCATTAATTAGAATTTTCAGGAATGATAGTTTTAACCTTTCTAAAGCCACGTGGCGTTTTACACTTCTTAATTGTCGAGGTACAAATTGGTTAAACACAACGCTAAATATCGAACACGTATTTTACACGAATATAAGAATTTTTATTGTCGTTTGATAACCATTTTAAGGACTACGATCGCGTGGAAGGATGATTAATAGGTTTGACAGTTATTTGATGTGTAATTATTTGGAAGAATGAAATAAAAAAAAGATATTAATGCGTCACCTGCAGATTGACGCTAAACGCGATGTGACGAAATGAAATGAAAAAACTGTCAATCTTGTCACACACGTAAAACGGTGATTTAATTTCTAACAATAGTTGTTGCTTAGATAGATAAAATTAAATGAAGCTGGGTGTCGTTTTCAATGTCAATTCATGTATGATTAAGCGAGTTTGCACCCCTTATAATATTTGATATTGATATTATTATTATTATCATTATGACATGAACGCTGTTGCACACTGTATATCACTCCTTTTGTATCGTTATTAGAGAAGTTTCGTTCATGAGTGGTTACAATCTAATGAAATGACAATTCTTAATTTAATGAATTAATCACAATTCTTAATTTAACGAATTAGTCAAATAACTATGTTACTTCTCACTTTTGTGGACGATGATAATCACGTGTTGACAATAACACGTGTTGTTATTGTATATTGTTCAGGTTTATAAGAATGGTAGGTTTTTATCCTTTCTAAAGCCACCCGACGTTTTACACTTCTTAATTGTTGAGGTTCAAATTGGTTAAACACAACGCTAAATATCAAACACGTATTTCACACGAATATAAGAATTTTTATTGTCGTTTGATAACCATTTAAAGGACTACAATTGCGTGGAAGGATGATTAATAGGTTTGAAAGGCGGTCAACGCGCCGTGAATTGATTAATGGGTTTAAAATTTGTTTTTAATGAAAATGGGTTTGAAGCAGATGCACGCGAGTAGGCGAGGCTTTACCGGCTTTGATTGGCTACCTAACCTAACACGATTGGTTAGTTTCTCGTTCACGACCGCCCAGTTACTGCTTTGCCCGCTGCGCGGTGCTGACTTCACCGTTCATCAACCTCTTACTAGGACGGTGCCAAAACTTTTAAATTTACGTAAAACATGGGGCCCGCGCAGATACCTCCCAGCTTTGACGCGAGGCTCCTTGCCGGACCGCTATGCGGGGACTGCCTGGACTGACTTTACGTACTCGGTCATTCACCCCTCGGTGCAAATCTAATTACACTTTCAAACAATAGGAACAATAGGAGATGAATCGCTGGAGCGTAGGAGCGCATCTTTGCAACGTATACTACTCACACCTAATTATTATGAATCTTAGCATTAATATCATCATATATATTATATTATATATAAAAATGAATGCCGGGATTCAAATAACTCTAGACATCTTACAATGATATTGCATGTTTGAATTTAAACTCAGATAACCATCAAGTTCTACCTTTATAGTTATGTTTAATTTTGGCAGCGTTCACGTAGTCTATCTACTTCTTTGTATAGTGACATAGAAAGACGTTTGACAAGACGGTGTTTTCTGTTTTCATGTACTACTTTTTCTTGTCGTTATATATTAACTTAATAAACACATTACTAGAAAAGGATTAATTACTGGTGCGCTAAGGTGATTTGCCGTAAGGCTATATTTGATACCAATCCGTCAGTATGGGTTTTACCCAATAGAAAAGTTACTAAAGCAATTCATCCGACGCCGTACGGCTCGTTCGTGTCGATTGTCCCCCATGGCGATTGAAAAATCTGCCGTACGGCAGCGGTCCGCTGCCGTAAGGCACCGTACGGCAGAATTTCACTGTGGGTTTTACCGTATGTAAAATGCATTGGAGCAATTCGCACGAAGTTGACGTACGGCTCACGTACGGCTGCCGTACGTCGCTGTGGGTTTTGGCACTAAGGCTCCTCTGTGCAGCCTCCATCTGCCTCTGCATCATAGGACCACCTCTGACAAGAGATAACTTCTAAAATAAGAGATTTGTTTTTGTCGTACAAGGCCAACTGGAACCTCTATTTATAGACCACATCTCTATTGAGACCACTTGAAGCCAGTGACGGTCTGAAAAGACAGGTTCAAAAGTACCGTAGGAGACAAAGTAAACAGGGCAACATGTTTACTAGGAATTTCATTGATTTTTGTACGATTGAACTCATGTTAAGGTATCAATTGACATTTCAATGCTACTTTTATTAAATATATTCATAATACATGGCAAACGGGAATTAATATTCCGTTGTGTTTATCTTATCTATATACTACCCACGCCAAAGTATTTTTCATGCATTTGAAAAAATAAGATAAACAAATGTTGTTAAACTAAAGAAGCTTAAACAAAAATAACTACGTAGTACCCCCTTGCAGCCTTTATCGCACCTGCCCGAGTTTTTACTATGGCAACAACTGCAACCTCACGTGCCGAGCGCGTTGCCCTAGCAACGTGGGCTGCGATCACCATGGCAACTGCCTCATGGAGTGCGCCACGGGATTCACAGACTTCGAGGCGGGCTGCACCACGCCGTGTGACGGTCAGGGGCTGGTATAGTACGGGGGATCGTTCACAAATGACGTCACCCGGTAGGGGGAAAGGGGGGGGGCAATAGAAATTTGACGGGCGAGGGGGGGGGGGGATCTAGCACTTGGGTGATGTCACCTTTTGGAGAAAAAAAGTTGAAGTTATTTCCCAGTATTTGAACTTACTTTCTGACGTGTTAATGAGTTGTGATGTATCTACCCATTAAAATCACATTGCCATGTTTGCTTTATGACGTAAATACATATGTGAGATTATGTCTAAACTAGGGACAGATGTATCCAAATGTTTTTATACAATGGCACAGCTAAATCAATGGTACTAGAGCAAACTGTCATCGCGATACCATGTCGAGGGAGAGTGTGTGTGTGGGGGGGGGGGGGTTTGGCAAATATGACGTCAACTTACAAAGAGGGTGTGTGTGTGCGCGCGGGGTGCTGCAAAGATGACGAAAGGTGACAGGAGAGGGGGTGGGTAACAAAAGCCAAAAATAAGGTGACGTCATTTGTGAATGATCCCTATATATAGCACTATGATGCTAAACGTATGTAGAGCATTTTTATTGGTAATATTTCAATAAGATGTAATAAAAAGTACAATCGTCAGGCCCTCACGGTATTCATATTCTGAGATATTACAGTTAATTTAAATTCATTGAAATTACACATGGCCAGCACATAGAAAGATTTGGCGTCTCCTATCTACGCTAACGCACACCATGCGTACGGCGTAGATCCTGCTTAGCTTAGACAAGTGTCCGTCTTATTGCAGGCACCTACACGCTGGACTGCCGCAAGGCGTGTCTGTGTGCTGAGGGCGGCAGTGGCAAGTGTACAGAAGGTGAGGCTGGCATGTAGAGAGCATCTTGCCGTAGCAAGGTAACATCTATCATATATTATAGATAGATAGATGATAGATGGTTCTGAAGAATCCCTGAATTGGTGAAGATGTATAGTGAGTAGATGCGGCTCTGATGAGTTTAAAAGTTGGCTGTTGGACATTAGAGAATTCACCAATCTCAGTGGCAGCCATCTTGGATTTGCCTATATCTTTGTAGTTAATGTGACTTTGGTTAGTTGATGCAGATTCTATGACCCCAAAAACATATTGTTGTTGGACATGAAAGTCATATTTGTGTCATTAAAGGTTAAAAGTTAAATTGTAAGCCCCCCTGTAACACCCAATAAAACCAGGGGTACATCACTTGGTTCTTAACCATACATACAATTGCCACAGAACTGGGCTGACCAATCACAATTGTGCTCTTTCACCCCCTCTAACACCCACAGGGTCCTGCCTGTATAAATGAATTCAAATTGATGGTGTTCAGTGGCTCAGTTAGGGTCTTCTCTCTCACACAGGGGCAAACAAACGCAAAAGATCGTGTTATATAGTTGTATAACTGCAGATCAATTGCATTAAAATACTTATCAAACCAATCACCACCCACACTGTTTCTCTATGATCCCCAGGCCCCTGCCTGTACGGTCGCCTGCCGCCGTACTGCCAGCACGCGTCCTGCCCGCCCGCCCTGCACGGGGACAACTGCTCCGTGTCGTGCGCCACATGCGGCGACCTGGCCGCCTGCAACACCAGCACGGGGGCGTGCGAGGCGGGGTGTGTGGACGGCTGGGCCGGGGAGGCGTGCGGCCAGTGTGTGGTGAGTCGGGAAGGAGGGGCGTGTGCATGGGATGTAGGGGTGGGGGGGGGGCGGTGCGTGTAAGTGTGTGTGTGTGTGTGTGTGTGTGTGTGTGTGTGTGTGTGTGTGTGTGTGTGTGTGTGTGTGTGTGTGTGTGTGTGTGTGTGTGTGTGTGTGTGTGTGTGTGTGTGTGTGTGTGCGTGCGTGGGGGTGGGGATGGGGGTTACGGTAGTCTTTCAAGAGTAGTCAAAAACGTATTCTAAATACATTATATACCTCTCTATTATCTATAGCAATGCATGTTCGTACCTGTATAATGACACAGCTGGAAGCAAGTACTTTGAACTCAAGTGTGTGGAGGAAGGGGTGCTGATGAGGGTGGGTGGTGGTGGTGATGGGGGGGTGAGGGTTACGGTAGTCTGTCATAAAGGCGTTATTTCCATAGCATTTTAGCAGACATCTGTATTGCCGGCAAGTCAACGTTGTTCTAGCGTTGTCCTCAGAGCACTTTTGATCTAGTTCAATTATTTTCCTCTTTATTATCTATAGCAATGCTTGCTCTTTCCTCCATAATGACACAGCTGGAAGCAAGTTCTTTAAACTTAAACTTCCATTTAATGGAATAGAGAAGAATGAGACTGAACAAACAAATACACTTGGAAAACACATATTACAATATGAAGTCTCGACATTGGTTATAAGGAATTTTATGTGCTAGTTTCTTTTCCCTTCAACTTATTAGTTGGTCATCGCGAACATTTCACTGTCGTTACAAAACATTCGAGGTGACGAGTTTCACTGTACTCAACTATCACAAGTATGTGTTTGTACTTGCCAGGCTGAGCGCTGGGGCACGGCCTGTCTGTCCGCTTGCCCGCTGTCGTGCCCCGACGCCTGCGACGACGAGACGGGGCGTGCCCGGCGGAGGGCGGCTGGCCCGCGTACATGTATGTCATCGTCATCGTGATCCCCGCGCTGGTCATCCTAGCGGTCATCACAGGAGGCCTCGTGTGGTGCAAGCACAACAAAGCCGCAAGTGCAAAGGTGACGGAAAACATACAGTAGAACCTCTGTGTTAGGACCATGTTTGGAAACAGTGTTAGGTGGTCTCTATAGAAAGAGGTTCATTCTTGTAGCTTTATGAAGGTCTGGGTCAGCCATGGAGAGTGGTCTAATTATAGAAGTGGTCTTAATAGAGAAGTGGTCTCAATTGGAGGTTCTACTGTATCTGCTGTGGGAGAGGTGTTATTCTGCGATCTGAAGTGCCTTATGAACATACATACAGTAGAATTAAGACCAATTAAGACCATCTCTATAATAAAACCACCTCTATACCGAGACCATTTGTCGTGGTGCCAGACCTTGATAAAGAAACAAACACGAAACCCATCCGTATTGAGACCACATGGTGTAATATATGAAATAGAAAGGTTCACTTGTAATGCATTAGATGTTGTATAAATCTGCCATTCTCACGTGCATGTTCTTTTGGAATGTACTTGTGTATTTACAGCATGATATCAAGTATGACATGCATAGGCTGATTTGTGTGGGGGGGCTCCTTTTTCCCATCAAAATACTTTTTCATAGGGTTTCCGGCATGTCCGCCATCGATCACACGTATAAAACACATGAAATCCCTTAGTGAGCACAACCCTCCCCCCTTTCCCCAGAAAAACCTGGATCTGCAAGTGGTTATGTACATACCAGTCATACGGTCATAACATTCTGTATCTACAGGTCAAACAAAGCCCTAAAGAAGGAGAGGCAGCAGCAAGCAGCAAGACAGACATGGAAGACGGCCCCGGGGTGGAGGCATACGACAACCAGGCACTCGACGGAGAGTAGACAGTCCAAGAACACGTCCCATAATCACAAATGGAACTGTAGGATGTTGACAGTTTGATTTTATTGTGTATCAAAACAGATTTAATTTATCTTGTCTATGGATTAAGAGAGCACCCCTCGATGGAAACCACCTCTATAATAACACCACTTCTCACTGACCCAAACCTTCATAAAGGCTTGAGTTTGATGTATAGACAAAACCGGGTGAGTTTGTATAATATGACTTTATCACGTGAGTTCTTGTAGCGTATCACAGCGAGCATGATGCACCACAAGAACGAATTCTGATAGAATAATTCATGCTGCACAAAAAATGCAAAATTGGTGGACACTGAATAAACGTTTGTATCGAGATGTCTTTCAAATACTCAATGAATGTATTTTGATGCAAAATTAGGTTTATTTATATTGTTTTAGTGTTTTCGTTATACGTGTACATGACTGATATAGTGAGCCAATCACCAATTACTTTTTCTAATAAATAACATTGACACATTTTAAATCAAAATATTTATTGCCTTTTCTTTGCAAAAATAATTTGTTTGCTTCATACCTATAGAAATTATAATTACACAATGTCCAAACTACATTGCATCGATTTTTAAATAAATGATTTCATAGTATCTACTTATAAGTCGTAATGCACCCTGTTAAATGTGTATACATGCATTTGCAACCTTTCAAACCTCGTTCATACCATAAAGGGGAAATGAAGGTTACAACAATTACAAAACTACGAACTATATTGTCATCTGGTCGCCACTCGTTTTTGGTCAATAACTAGTAAAGTATTAAACTTAGAATAATTTCTATTACATATTTGCAATTCGCAAGAAAACCCGGTGTGAAGTCGAATTTTACATAATATCTTTGGATCACGGGTTTAATTGGTAATATTTTGTTATATTTAAGATACTCTAAATACACAACATAAATCATCCCGATCACACACTAATACCTGTGTAATTGCAAGATTCTAAAGTAAAATTAGTAACGTGACAGGTTGATAATAACTGAGACATTGGACGCCTAAAATGGAAAGCGTTTGCGCCCAGCAAATCAAACAGGTGTTCATCGGTATATCATAGGGTGGCATCAGCATTTGTTTGGTGACTGTTCGTCCGTAGGACCCAGGCCTGCTAGTTGATATTATTGTGGATCATTGTAGATGTTTTGGAGTTGGAAATATATAAATACTATTAGTTTAAGGGTACTATGAACTCTTTAAGGGGAAAAATATTCTTTTTCAGCTTTTTAATATTTATTATACTGCAAACTATGAAGAACAACATGTTTTGAAATGAACCTTTTATCTTCAATAGTTTTCCCATTACAACCCATTTCGTGAAGACCAGCCCGGAGTGAAAAACAATGACTCATTCTTTGCAGGCTTATAAGGTTATATGGGCTAAAAATTCAATTTTTACATTTTCATTGTTTTGTATGCTATAAATGATAAAGAAAAACATCTTTTCAAAATGAACCTTTTATCGTCAATATTTTTTCTTATATGATACATTTTATAGACAGCAACTATTATCAATGTATATTGATTGGCCATGTTTAAAGCCCATTTTCTCAAAACTAAGTTTGCATAGTGGATTAATTTTTCTTTTTATATTTCTCTCTAACCGTGAAATCAAATTTTCACAAAAGTGTATATATTTGAAGATATATGCATTCTGAAGAAAACCTTACTAGGGATTTTGATTTTTTGATTTTGTTGATGAATTATGATTTTTTTTGTATTGATTTGCAAGAAAATTCGGAAAATAAGTGGTTTTAAAACTTAAAATGCATGTAAAATGATAAAGGGGGAAAATATAAAAAAATTGAGGCAAGTTTTACCAGATGAATATACAAATTTTGTAACTGAATAGTGATTTTGGTCATTTTGATGTTTTACTATCAGTTATATACTTCACAGGCAAAGTTATAAATTTTTCACTAATTGCCCTATAAAAAATGTTCATCAATCTATACAATTCAAAACATGTTGTGTCATTAGATTAGAAAATTATCTACAAAATAAGGTGTAATTTGTAAGAATTGAAGCAATAATGAGTGAGAAAATCAAAGTTTAATAAAACCGTAAGAAAAGAGTTCACAGTCCCCTTAAACGTCTGTTACAATACCTACATCTTGCCTGTATGATTCGCCTATGCTGATTAACACAGATTATCATGAGAAATATAAACAAGATGTATGTTAAAAACAAAAACATCATCATCAGATAATACATGAACCAAAGTAAATCAGCTTGCAAATGGTAAACATGCTTGAAAAATAGTTCATTGAATGAATTTACAAGATTACTGGTCATGAAATCCCATAAGCAATAAACATTGTAGTCGCAGTTTACTTCAGTCTTACATGACTGGTGGAATAAGATTACGGACACTCATGATAACAGAAATGACAGAATAAAAAACAAAATCAGTCCCTCCTTCAATGCGGGCCTTTGTGACAATACAAATAATAGTAGGGGAATGAAATATATCGTGAACGCAATAGCTATTGGAACGACCAACAATATGGACAAATAGTACAGCACATCTAACAAAGTAAAAAATATACTTATTATTGTCTTGAAAAATATTTTCACGTTGTACAACTCACCATTGTACATGTATGTAATTAAATCCAAAAAGTTAAAACCATTAGTCCACGAAGTGCCATTTTCATTGCATGTACAATTGCATGGAATTATTACAGGATTCAATTTTACTCTCACTTTTCTGTCAAGCAAGCTCCTGCCACTGTATTGACATAGCTGAAGAGACATCTTCCATTTTTACAGAGACATCGGTTCGTCCGAGTAACCTTTTAACAGCCCGCTGCTTGGGATGATGGTATCATTCTGGTCTCACAACCTTGGGGTCGTGAGTTCGAGTCCCGTCAGGGCCACTTGATATAGTAAAAATGGAAGATGTCTCTTCAGCTATGTCAATACAGTGGCAGGAGCTTGATTGGCAGAACAGTGAGAGTAGAATTGAATTCACAAGCAAGACTTGAGAAAAAATATATACAGTTATTCATATTACAGGATTGGTCGAATTTGATTCGTTTAGGTTAAGTTCGCTTAGCTTTCTGGACTTAATAGCTTTTCTTTTAGATGGTTTGGTTTTCATTTTATTAAAGGGACCCAATTGAAACTGGTCACTATTGCTCATTCGAGTATATACAGGACAACTAGGAGCCAAAAAAGTCGGCCTTGTCTTTCGTTTTGCTTTCATTTTAACAGAATGTGGTTTTGTTATCGAATCAATAATATCATCCATTTTCCATACCAGTCTTTCAAACATTTGTGATAAGAAAAGCATATTTTCCGTGTGCTGCAAATTGAAAAGATTTTGATTGCTTGATAGTTCTGAAATTATGTTATGATCACGCATGTGGGAATCATGTTCATGTTTCTTCACAGCTGCCAACAAGCTGTCTATGTTACGATCACGTATCTGGGAATAATGTTCATGTTTCTTTGTAGCATCCAGCAAGCTGTTCATCTTTTCAGACAACTCAGTATGACTCTTGCTTGAAATTGATGTTATACAGTCACAGTCTTCATTGGCAGTTATTGTTTGATCGTGTAAAACACTTAAAACACCGTAGTAATTATAAGTTATTATCATAAACAAAAGTACATGTAATAGAAAAAAGAATATCCCAAAGACATGTGATAATCTTTCATCGTCCTGCACAGTTTTCTGCTCCGGAAATGTCCTGACAGCATCGTAAGTTTGATTGCTTATAACGAATCTCGAATGCGTAGTCTTTTGCTTCACATCGTGCGAATTGAGTTTCTGAAGAAAGGAAAAAAGTCAAATTGCAGTGTGTAAGCTACCAAAATTGTAAGTTCTCGTAACAGCATCTTCAAATGGAAGATTCAGGGTGTGGGGTATTTGCAGATCAAAGGATATATGAGAGGTGCTCTTTCACGCAAACAAATAACTCACACATGGGCTCTTGATCGCCTATGGATCGAGTGTTCAACCTATATACGGGATTGATCCACATTTTAATATTTCAACACATCATCTAAATGCTCTAATATTCCTGGCACTGCTCACCAATGAATGCCTATATGCATTTGATTCAGATAAACTCATAAACTTACCTTGTACGTGTTCCAAGTGTTCCAAGCGAACAGGACTATACAAACGCAAGAGGAGGAAAACAGAAGATTCAGATCAAACTTTAGCCTCTGCAAGACATCAATAAATCTCTACGTATAAATACTAAATCTTGTGATGAATACAAGTATATACGTGTATGTATACAAGCCGAGTATAAGAACTCACACATATATTATGCGTCATTAATAGTGCACTACATATAGGCTAAGGACTAATAATAGGTTGACATTCACGTATGGGTATGCCAAACCAAGAAAGTTCCACTATGTGAAACACAATGCAATCCAGGTATTTATGTCTTGTCAACAAAACTCACAAAAATGATCAATACGTTCTTTACATCATCAACTTAATGTTCGTCATTACGTTACGTCAATATCCATAGTTATCAGCATTTATCACATAACATATTTTAAACTTTTCTCAGTGCTGTCTTGTTTACTCCGCTAAATTCAGTTCACTTATCAACTTGAATAGTGAGTCAATATCCAAAGTTTTTACATGATCGTTTAAACTCTCAGCTTTGCGTCTGGATCACATATAATGATATATATATACATTCCCAAGTCTAATAAATCATACTGTACTGTAACTCATTAAATTTTCACATTTTAATTTCACGAATCCTCCCAGATTCGCGCATTTAGCGAAATTAAGTCGCACACAATTTTTTTAAGGGTTACAGTAAATCATTTCAACCCCTAGGCATGTATAACACGTGAACCTGTATACTAGTACCATACATGCTTATAAATGAAACCAGCGTGCTTGGAAAAATGTGTAGTAATTAGTCAAGACGCCGAGGGGGTGAACCGTGAAGTCGGGTATATACAAACTTTTTTGCTGATTTTGAGTCCGTGAGGGTATATACTAACATAATCAGGCGGGTGCCGCTCTGGCATCTTTGAGCAATTTTTTTTATGGGGGCCGGTTTATTTATATAGGAAAACGACCCCTTCTGGGGTTTTTATTAGTCCATCTGCCAGATTGACCACTTTCAATTTGTGAGAAGTGTAAGTTTTTTTCAGTGTTTCATGTTGTTGAGGGTCTAAAGAGAATATTTAGCGAGTTTGTCAGTGCGGCATCTCCGGGGGGAATTTTTTATAGGCAAAAATTCAAAATGGCCGCCACCGAAAAACGTGAAAAACAGATTTTTCACCATTCAAATCTCATGCCTGTGTAATACATCATTTTTATATAATTTGGACACAAGGAATGGATTTTTGCCATCCTACATTTGAATAGAGGTCATATTAGAGGTCAAATGGTGATGAATTCAAAATGGCCGTCATTCTTAACAGGACAAAAGAGAAAGTAGATCTTTCAATGCTTCATCAAGTGTATCATATTATTTTTATATGCTAAAGTAATTTGGACATGGAAAATTCATTTCTGCCATCAGATGTTCGATTAAAGGTCATATTATAGGTTAACTGTGCCAATACAAAGCTGTAAATTTAAAATATGATTAACATATATTGATATAGATTAACATGTGAAATTCCAATAGCAATTATGTATGAATACGTATGAATGCTGATGTTTCTAGATAATGTTAAATGCCTTATTCTTTTAAATACATATAACATCTGATAAGTAAAAGGCTAATTGTTTATTCCACATCTATTTGACCCATAGTTCCTGTAAATATTTCATGGCAGTCAATGTAATTTGATAAACACACGTCAGTCTTTAATCATACAAAATTTAATCAGCGTACATCTAATTTACAAAGACCAGTATTCAAACCGACTACATGTGTTTGGTGTTCAATTGCTTCAAACCTCCTGGGAATCCGATCCATCATAATTGTTCATTGCCAGTATCTATTTCCACTATAAGTTTGTATGTATTAAAGAGCTTATCCCCATAATCCAACCGCAATATACTGCACAATACTTACTCATTTCCTTGCTGCCACACCTCACTACATACATTAGATTTTTAGCATGGGGCATTTTCTGAAATGACTTATACATAGGTGCTATCTTTCATTGCTCCACCATACTCAATCAATCGATCAATCAATCAGTCAAATCCTAAATTTATCTGAGCTCACCCCAATTATTCCTCATTTAGAGGTTGTGGCCTGGTTGCTTATTCTACATCTCAACAATCTTCTCCCAGCCCTTCGGTCACCAGAATCTATAAGACGCGTGTCCAAACATTCCCGATCTTTTGCACAACTGCATCCCAAGTCTGTTTTGGTCTTCCCTTCCCTTTCCTTTCTTCTTTTAAAAGTTTTCTTACTTGGCTAATCCAGCAAGAGTTGAGCTCAACCTGACCTAGCCATCTCAAACTCCCTTTACGAACCACACTATCAATATCTGTGATACACAATTTCTTCAGAAGGTTCTTTGTACTGGTATCATTGCTAAACTTAACACCACATATCCAGCGGATCATAGCTCTGTCATTTCTTCTCAGGCAATTTGGACTACTGGAGAATGCTGCCCATGTCTCAAACCCATCAAGCATAGCACTGCTTACATATGTGGAATACACTCTACCTTGATAAAGGAAAGTACCTGTTGGTTAGGAGTGGCAAGAGCTCACAAAATTTCCCCCATGCAGTTGCAGTTAATTCACAGCCTTCACGACTGGATAACATGTAACCTAAGTAGGAAAACTGTCACATCATCTAACTTGTGTTCACGTACTGGGACCTACTTGATTGGCCTACCAGAGTGGTTCAAGGTGGTGAATCAATCACCACTCTAAGAGTGGAATCACCACACTATTGTGCAGCATATCACTCTAGGGGTTAAAAACATGGCGGATCCAGATGTAAATTCACTTACAGCTGATGAAAATGCCACAATTGTGCCTGATAAAGAAGACGAAAGGTAAGCTGATGTATTCTATTGAGGATCTAAACTATATGTAAATTAATAGGTCCCAGATTTTAATGTGTGCATTGACTAGTAAGCTTGAAATCTTTGGCACAAAATTTAGTCTTTGTATTTGAGTATCTGATTTTGGCTAGATGGCATGTATATTTTACACTTCAATTGGAATGAGATTGTGCTTAGAGATATGTCAACTAGATCTACCAAATCTCTATAGCCATATATTTCTTCTGATACCAAATATTCTGTCAATATAACAGTTAGTGTTCAAATACAAGTGATTTTTATCAGAAGTCAACTGATCAGCACACTAAGGGTTAACAAGAATGATAGATGATAGTGCTAAGTAGTGTACTAGATCTACTAGATCTAGTAATGGGGGTGGGGGTGGGGGTGGGGTGGGGTTGTTCCTAGATCTATGGCTGTGCCAACTGGTATATTTTGACATGGTGTTTTGGTGTTCTTTTCCGTATTAATAAATAGATCTATAAATAAATAAGTAGAGCATAAAAATGTGAAGCAGGGGGTGGGGGTATATAATGGTCAACTACTATGGTTTACAAACACTATACCATGCAGTATACAGTATATACCCCCTAACCCCTCCCATGATGCTGAGGCCATTGGTTTACAGGCATAGATCATGAATCATGTTAGAGCACTGCACACCCAGTTCGTGTGCACACCCACGTCGTGTGTTATTCATATAAAATCATTGGGCTCCAGACAAATACCACATAATATTACTACTATGAAAACAATTGTTTCCCGGTGGCAAAATGTCAAAATAACATTTCTAGTAAGATCTAATGTAAATAAACATGTTCGAATCCCCTATTATACCCACGCACGAACTGAATGTGCATACGTTTTGCCATAACAAAGTGCGCCACCGATCATATAACTTTAATGAACTGTAACAATTGTGTTTATCATACGACAATATGAGTAAGTAGCTTTATTTTGACACACCAAACACTATTGAGTGTTCCTTAATAGCTGTGCTACGATTGTTTAAACAATAAAATTCACGAAGTGGGTGTGGAGTGATCAGTGTGCAGTAATTAATGTTGACGTCTCAAAAAGAGAATAATATATACAAAAATACGTTCACATAGTACATTTTAGAAACAGTGGAAATACCTTTTATTTTGGATAACATTCAACATGTTTGTAAAGATGATAGTTGCCTTCCGACACAGACATTTCATATTTATAGTAGATTCTAGTAATAAAACGATCGTGACTGTTTATTTCTCTTCCAACGTACACTTTTTTTGGTCTATAGGCATAATCATAACAATGACTGTCCTGATGTTGGGACGTCAAAATCAGTTTAGTTAGGAGAAAGACTGTCCAGAAGAGATACATAATGGAACATTAGTTTACATGAGGAAGGATACGCGGCGCCACTGTTTCGATCTTTGCACCAATCTTTGCGCCTATTTTAGGACTAGTGGAATCCGTTCGCCACTCTATGTATCATATACATTTTTTTTTCTAATCGTAGTTCCTGTCTAAATCCAGCAGGTGGAAAAATTCTGGAAAAAAAAATAGACAAACACTGTCAGTCTTTATCATTAATCTTTGAAACGCTGCCATGCCGTATGAGCATGATAGAGCTTTCGTTGACTAAGACTACTGTGCAGACGACAACAAACAACATGGACGACTAAGTCTGAGGCATTTAAGTGAGCCATCCTTGGATCTCGCACCGGCTACTAAAACCGCCACTGTAAACATAGTAGGGTGGCGCCACACAACGACGAGATTGCGCATTGGCGGGATCCTCTCGTATTTCATAGCTGAGTGCTGGCTGGTCGAGTCTAGTACATAGATATAATTTTCGAGTTAAGTTCTATTTAGAGTAAGGGGCGGTCCAGACGAACATCGGGGGTGGGGGGGGGGGGGCTAGGTCTTTTTTTGAAATAAATAGTTTGTTTCTGCATATGTCCCAAAAAATAATTTGTTTGTATATGTGTCCAGAAAAAAATAATTTGTTTTTCCTATAAAACAAATTATTTTCATTCACAAAAACTGCACAAAATATTATACTTTTACCGTGTATTTTCGTAACATATAAAATGTATCAATGAAAATGAAAAAAACAGTTTGTTGTTCAATGAACACGAAAAAAAAGTTTGTTTTTGTGGGGTCTCTGAAAAAAATAGTTTGTTAGCAGGTAAAAAACCTAACCCCCCCTGATTGTCATTAACTGACTTATTATCAAATATATAAGTACTGATGAGTATTATATGACAAAATGTACCATGCTAAGCCATTGAATCATCATATTATTTATTCTTCAGCAATAAATTGTCATTTTACATTCAGAGGTTCTTAGCTCTAAAAACACCCCATAAATTGATGCTAAGAACCTCCCACCAAGATCTCTCTTTATATGTCATTAACTGACTAATTTTCACATATATAAGTACTGATGAGTATTATATGACAAAATGCACCATGCTAACCAATTGAATCATCATAATATTTATTCCACAGCAATAAATTGTCATTTCACATTCAGAGGTTCTTAGCTCTCAAAACACCCCATAAATTGATGCTAAGAACCTCCCACCAAGATCCCTCTTTATATGTCATAAACTGACTTATTATCAAATATATAAGTACTGATGAGTATTATATGACAAAATGCACCATGCTAACCCATTCAATCATCATATTATTTATTCTTCAGCAATAAATTGTCATTTTACATTCAGAGGTTCTTAGCTCTAAAAAACACCCCATAAATTGATGCTAAGAACCTCCCACCAAGATCTCTCTTTATATGTCATTAACTGACTAATTTTCACATATATAAGTACTGATGAGTATTATATGACAAAATGCACCATGCTAACCAATTGAATCATCATAATATTTATTCCACAGCAATAAATTGTCATTTTACATTCAGAGGTTCTTAGCTCTAAAAACACCCCATAAATTGATGCTAAGAACCTCCCACCAAGATCTCTCTTTATATGTCATTAACTGACTAATTTTCACATATATAAGTACTTATGAGTATTATATGACAAAATGCACCATGCTAACCAATTGAATCATCATAATATTTATTCCACAGCAATAAATTGTCATTTTACATTCAGAGGTTCTTAGCTCTAAAAACACCCCATAAATTGATGCTAAGAACCTCCCACCAAGATCTCTCTTTATATGTCATTAACTGACTAATTTTCACATATATAAGTGCTGATGAGTATTACATGACAAAATGCACATGCTAACCAATTGAATCATCATAATATTTAATCCACAGCATTAAATTCTCATTTTACATTCAGAGGTTCTTAGCTCTAAAAACACCCCATAAATTGATGCTAAGAACCTCCCACCAAGATCTCTCTTTATATGTCATTAACTGACTTATCATCAAATATATAAGTACTGATGAGTATTATATGACTAAATGCACCATGCTAACCCATTGAATCATCATAATATTTATTCCACAGCAATAAATTGTCATTTTACATTCAGTGGTTCTTAGCTCTAAAAACACCCCAAAAATTGATGCTGAGAACCTCCCACCAAGATCTCTCTTTATATGTCATTAACTGACTTATTATCAAATATATAAGTACTGATGAGTATTATATGACTAAATGCACCATGCTAACCCATTGAATCATCATATTATTTATTCCACAGCAATAAATTGTCATTTTACATTCAGATGTTCTTAGCTCTAAAAACACCCCATAAATTGATGCTAAGAACCTCCCACCAAGATCTCTCTTTACATGTCATTAATTGACTTATTATCACATATTTAAGTACTGATGAATATTATATGACAAAATGCACCATGCTAACCCATTGAATCATCATATTATTTATTCTTCAGCAATAAATTATCATTTTACATTCAGAGGTTCTTAGCTCTAAAAACACCCCATAAATTGATGCTAAGAACCTCCCACCAAGATCTCTCTTTATATGTCATTAACTGACTTATTATCACATATTTAAGTACTGATGAGTATTATATGCCAAAATGCACCATGCTAACCCATTCAATCATCATATCATTTATTCCACAGCAATAAATTGTCATTTTACATTCAGAGGTTGTTAGCTCTAAAAACACCCCATAAATTGATGCTAAGAACCTCCCACCAAGATCTCTCTTTATATGTCATTAACTGACTAATTTGCACATATATAAGTACTGATGAGTATTATATGACAAAATGCACCATGCTAACCAATTGAATCATCATAATATTTATTCCACAGCAATAAATTGTCATTTTACATTCAGAGGTTCTTAGCTCTAAAAACACCCCATAAATTGATGCTAAGAACCTCCCACCAAGATCTCTCTTTACATGTCATTAACTGACTAATTTTCACATATATAAGTACTGAGGAGTATTATATGACAAAATGCACCATGCTAACCCATTCAATCATCATATTATTTATTCCACAGAAATAAATTGTCATTTTACATTCAGAGGTTCTTAGCTCTCAAAACACCCCATAAATTGATGCTAAGAACCTCCCACCAAGATGTCTCTTTACATGTCATTAACTGACTTATTATCACATATTTAAGTACTGATGAGTATTATATGACAAAATGCACCATGCTAACCCATACAATCATCATATTATTTATTCTTCAGCAATAAATTGTTATTTTACATTCAGAGGTTCTTAGCTCTAAAAACACGCCATAAATAGATGCTAAGAACCTCCCACCAAGAACTCTCTTTATATGTCATTAACTGACTTATTATCACATATTTAAGTACTGATGAGTATTATATGACAAAATGCACCATGCTAACCCATTCAATCATCATATTATTTATTCCACAGCAATAAATTGTCATTTTACATTAACAGTTATCTATATTACACTGTGTTATAATTACGATGTTAATACTAAAATGAAAGGGTAATACATGTTCAAATAACATTCAAACAGTAAAAAGGAAAGAACAAAATTTTACTTTGAGTACATGTTAAGTCATAAGATTGCCATGATCGCTGTGCCAACACTGATGATCGAAATGTGCATACGATCATCCAAGATGTTGAAAGCTGCCTTATTTGCATTCAGGATTTAGACTTTTGATTCCAGTATAAACTCAACACAGACATAATATATCTTCTAGATGTCAATAAATCTTCAGTGTTATCACAAATATTTACTTCCTCCTGGATGTTGCATTTCTGCCACGAAAAATCCTTTTTCATTTTTGAAAAAAAATATGTTTAAACCAAATAATTACATTCAATTGAAAAATCAATTATTAATAGTGCAACATCCCGGGCAACGTCCTATAACAATTAGAAGAATATTCCAAACGTCATCATTATGATCGTAATGCGCATTATGATCATGAGTGTCAGCAAAGTAAGGTTATGTATTAGAGTAAAAATGTTTCCAAATGTCAATAGCTAAATGTAAAAAACGTTGATTTACCTGCAAATCATGTGGTTTACGATTTCTAATGACTTCACACTGCCTTATAAGTTTCTGAATGATGGGCATGACATATTTTACGATTTCTTTATCAATGAGGATTTTTGCCAAAATTGGCACCTCATTTTCCATAGAAATTATATCGCTTTTAAGCAAAGCCTCTCCTTTTTCTAATTTGGTGAAAATCGATGACAATTCAGGATTGTACTTAAAGTATGACGTGATGGGAAATCCAGATGACAAACACTTGAGGAAATTGATGAGCATCTGTGGGCATTCCACCTTTTCACCATCCATTGTCTCCTTGAAATAAAGTAGACAGCAATTACGCATAGAGAACTCTTAATTATGCTAATGAATATTCATGAGAATCCTGAGGAAGATTAGTAAGGTAAACGTTTGAGCTTCCTTATTTAAACCATAAAACTTTCAAAACAGAACATACTGCACATGATATGTCACAAATGGCAGCAATCATGCCAGCATTTAAATACTGTAAGATCATAGTCATTTTGAAAATTGTAAAAGTGAAATGTCAAGAATGCCGCTGACTTGGTACAAATGTACAGCCATGAAAGCATGTGTGGATTGGTACTCAAAAAAACTATCACTTAAAAATTATATTTCACACAGCTTAAAAAACAGAAAGGCATAAGAAAACAATAGCCTGCCCTTTATATTTTTTGCATTTGAATAAACCAAGTAATTGTTCAGACCTGAATGAAAACCAGAAGAGGGACAAGTGTCGGCTCATACATTTTCAGAAGTTTCATCAACCCATCTACATCTTTTACTTCACCAGTACAGAAAGCTCTGAGAAGCTGTTAATAAAGGCCAGTTCTTGAAGACTAGTAAAAGAGATGAAAGATAAATAAATATTTTAATCAATATCTATGGTGACATAATTTAGTATTTAAAAGACTCAAATCACCCGTCGCCTCGATAACAGTGGTAACTGTTCCTGCGACGTATATATCAAGAACAAGAACAAGAACACCCATGCATGCTGCTGCTTCTGCAGCTGGTGCTAATGAATACTCTGGTTTAAAAGTCTACAAGAAGCCTGGAATGATGAGTCTGCATATCTAATATCAGAGGATTCCATAAGCTTTCAGAAAAGACTATATATCTTTTAGAGCTAGAGGCTGACAAAATTCTGCTTGCTCTTTGTCTTTGCACTTGAAATATGGTTGACATTACCAGTGTTTATTTCAATAAAATTAAAAACTTTTAGATATTGAAAGACTAACCCCATATTAAACCTTCCCCTATCTTAAACAACATCATCTCTTATAAAGAAATACTTATCTTCCATTACAGGTTTTTGATCCTCTATGTGTGAAAGATAGAGGTATGAAACATTTCTTGACACTGAGACACACACCATCAATAACAACAGTTTGTGGCTCAACACCACAAACAGGACATATAAACCCATCATCTGTCGGAATGTCCAGCAGGTGCATGTACGCAAGCCAAGCTTGCTGAAATCTGCAACACTAACTGATATAAGAAAAACACACTAATAAATGTTCACACAACTGACCTGTTCTTTGCATTGATGGATACAAAAATTTACAATACAATTTGTATATCTAAATGTACCTGTAATAAGTTATAAGTTTGGCAAATTCAGAATTTGTGATCTGCTCCCAAATCCAACACTTATAAAATGTTGCCAAAGTTGTTCTGTCAGAAGGAAATTTAAATCATAAACATACATCAGTAATATTTACATATAGTATAGTATATATAATATAGATAAGTATTTAATGCAATATGATATCAATTTTTCGCTCACTGTTTTTGTATATATAAATATATATAAATATGATAATAATAATAACAATTCATAACTCGTCAGGGCAACATTTATATAAAATTGATACAACAAAGATTTTAGCATATGACATACTAGCTGTCTGCGCAGGTCAGAAACAAATCCCCCATCCACTCTACCCTCCCTCCCATGGCCACACACGACTTGTAAAGCCTCCACTCCGCTTTCCTAACCATTCCTCTCCCACCTTTCTTTTGCACACCCTAGCCGAAACATGTTATCCAGAGCATATTGAATCCTTCTCTCTCCTTCCTCGTCCTTCTCTCCATCCTCCATCCTCCATCAATCCCCTACTTTGCAGCTGCTCCGAAACAGATTATTGACTTCACCGTTTGGCTCTCTCCCCACACCTCCCACCACCTTTGCTTACATTAACCTCCGTCCTCCCTCCCTCCTGAAGTCCCCTCCCCCCCACCCTCCACCCCCCACCCAGTCCGCAACACATTAAACCTCATTCCTCTCATTTTACCCTTACCATTGTGCATAAGCAAGTTGTTTTCGGTTACGCATATATAACTCGTTTGGATGTTTTGCATTTACTGCATACTGTATTATCATCAGCTATGTGTATGTTGTTGGTTAAAGGTATGGACTACTTACGTAGATGAGCAATGTTTGACATACACCAAGTGTAAATACACAGGTATTTAGGGCGACATTTGAAGCCAGTTAGACAAAGATAGCCCTGGAATAGGCTTAACAAACATTCATTCCAAAAACATTGAATTTACACAATAAAAATAATTTTTATGGTTTAAAATGTTGACAGAAACGTAGTTTGACGTAGTTGTTGAAGTCTTAGGCTCGTCATCTAGGTGCATGTATTGCACAGATTAAGTCTGAAGGTTGTAGATCCTGGGTTGTAGAGACACCACTCAGGGATCAACACCCACAAATGTGATTAGATATGTACATATTTGTTCCTAAATTTTACATGGCTAATTCCTGGTGGGACGGGCCACTAATGAAAGTAAAAAAAAAATCCTGAGATTTAATTATAAAATAGTTGTACCCTTGTAAGAGAAACTGCCTCATATAGCTATGAAACACTTGATGGTGAATCATATAGTCGCCCATGTTGACAACCTGATGTTCATGTCCATCGTAGTGAACTTCATTATCACAAACTTTGCATTTCAAATAATGACCTAAAAACGTGAGTGTTTATTAATACCAACACTATTAACACAATATACTGTAACACCCCAAATAATTTGAAAACAACCATTTGCAAAAAATATGTATAGGCTTATAAGTAAACTACCTTTTGGAAAGTACATTGCTTGGAGAGACACACAAACAACTTCAATAGGAACACATTCCATTGGTACATTGCAGCAGATATTACTGGCGCAGGGTTGAAAGTCTTTGACAGCAATGAAGGTAGGTGGAGGTGAAAATTGAATTGGATCTTTAGATAGAGCAACTCTTGAATATTGGGCCTGAAGAGTGCTTTTTTTTTCCATTAGGCCTGCATAGATAGTATTTAACTCATCATTGTCTTTGATAAGTTCATTGAATGCGTCTACATGGACACAGCAATCACTCTTGTCCTTGCAAGTGAAGGATGTGCACAGTAATTTTGTGCTTTTCTTAAAAGATAGTTTCATAATGATATGGCGAGTTAATTCATTTATATTATGCTGATGGAGGATGATAATCTTTTTATTCCACGGAACAAATGTAGCATCATGCATCTACAAGCACAATAATAATGTAATCCTTATAGTACTATCATTTTACTACATTGTCACCAATCAGAAACTTAAGAAAGTAATGTGAACAATACTGATATGCTTTAATTCCTTTAGTTGTCTACAGCAAAATGAAAATTCTAGTTTTTACTAGCTAGCGTTTACACTGACTAATATCCATTAATTGCAACCGCCCATTCATACTTTCATTCCGCTCAATTAATCATCAAATATGGTTTTTCAGTTGAAAATAGTTTGGGTCAATTCCAGACCATTATTTGATGAAATAAATGATCCACTTCTATTAAAGTAATAAGAACAGTGAAATCTTTTGAGCTAGAAAGTGCAATCTTTTGAGCTAGAATGCTCAAATTTCTGGTCTGTCGAATGCAAATGGTGACCTTTCTGTGGTTCATTTATATGGACCACAATGGCCACTACACTTGTGCTATATTTGACGCACCACGCCGTAACCCTAGCCTAATACAATTATGCTGGTACTTTATTTCATACATACACATTCATTACTAAGCAAAATAATGAGAACTATCTTATAGGTCTAGCCGTAACCCGGGATCCGTATAACCCCAGGGTGCCATGAAATGCACACCCTGGCATGCCGTTTTGCCTTGGGGCTTCCGTGATATCTGTGTGTAATTCGAGACATACCAATGTTAAAAACGACTAAAATAGCTCCTTATTTGGGTGCACTAAAGCTATTCATGGCTTGTTACCACCTCGAGGTTACCGCTATACATATAGCACCATTCCAGCTAAACTTCTCAAATTCAGTTTTCAAGTTTGTGTTAGCTATCAGCAGGCTCATAATATTTTCTTATGTACTTCAGGAAAACAAAATGCTAATGATAATGACAAAAAATAATAAAAACCTTTTGAAATAAGAAATATGAGTGATCATTTTCTGTGACATCAATCGGTTTACTATATGTATCAACAAGTTCTTGGACAACTTTAATATGGACACATTGCTCCTGATTTGTAGATAATTCTAATAATAAAAAATAAAAGAAAACATGTAAAGTACAATTTTCTTTTAATAGTACTATTTGTTGGAATCCACAATTTCATTTTGGGAATTTACATTGTTAGAAATAGTTATTTTAATATAGGTTTATAGAAAATATTCTATGATCTAACCCGATTCTTCTGCTGCCTCAGTGAGCATTCCCATGATCCGTGTTCTATACGGATTGCAAGAACACACCATATTATTAAATTGGTTGTGTCGAACAATCACCACATCATCCTGGATTAAAAGGTTCATAAATCATCTATTATTCTAATGGTGGTGGGGAATAAAACTAGAATTAAAGTACTAAGAGAGCACAAGCCCCCTGGCAAGTAAGACAATGAATGATGAATACAAATAATGTGTCCAACCACAAAAAATTATTAAAAGAATTTGCTGGCATGTTTGTGACATAAAATGGCATGGTAGCCATGAACTCAATATTTCCACTGGGATAGGTAATTAATTCACGCTTTCCTTTAGGAAATCTATAGTGAAAGCAAGTTTGGGTTAAAAAAAAAATTCTAACAGATGTGATCTCTTATTAATTAATCTTAATTCATTTTAAGATGTCTCCTAGGTCATCATTTACTGACAGTGACAAACATTTTATCAAATGATGCACTTCCCTTAATGACACTTATATGAATGCCGGGCTACCTGATTTTGAGTAGGGCAACCTCAGTCCTTATGTCAAATGAAGTAACCTCCGGGAAATTGCCCAAAACACACGCAATTGGTGACATTACAATCTGTGCACATTTAATGTGCTATGTCTGCTATAATGTTTCCACCAATATCTTGAAAACTAAAATGATATTTAAACATATACTTACTGTTATTTTTGAATTTTTGATAACTGCTAAAGCAAAGTCACCATCTCCCAGACTACAAATTAAATTATTTTGCCTAACAGTTTGGCAATACCAATCAACCTGAAATGACACTAAAAATAAGGAACCCACCTGAGTTCAAACACTGTTATTAAAAAAAAGATAAAAATGTACTTTTCTCTTTGTGTAGACTGTTATTAGCAGTAGGTATATTCATTTACATGTATATACAGATTAGTGACATTACAACTCACAAAACACGTAAAACTTGAGAGACGTTGCTGTCACCATCGCACGACTTTTGAAGAAGAGCAGAGCACCTGGTGATAGAAGATTGACAGTGAGAAATCAGCCATGTGAAACAGGTTCTGACAGTCAACGGGTATTAACCTTCGACATTTAAGATCCCACCCGCAAAACAGAAAGAAGGCGCTCCTTAACTGGTGGAAACCAATGCTACGAAGTTTCCCATCAAACTTGTTATGTTAGAGGTGCATTTGAGGCCATCCAGAGCCATTCAGCATGGGTGGCGCCATCTTGTAAATATTGTGAATATTAAACGAGCCTTGTTATTGGCGCATTCATTCCATTTCCACGCAACTACCACGCCTCTGATTGGCTGCTGATATAACATAGGTAAAACACAGCGTGTTCAGAGCGCTATTCGTTGCAACGGTGTGGTTTATCAGTAGGGCAGCGCCCATGTGATGAATATATTCAGTATTTTTTATTTTTTCAAGTATATTCTTCGCACTTTGATGTAAAACTATAGCACGAACAGTTACAATGCAGCCCCCTTTGAGAAATGAAAGTTGCGTCTAGGAGGATTATTTTGCGGGGATCGCGCACACCAGATTGAACTCTGCTGTAGGTGTTTGTGTTTAATGACAGTGTAGCACACAGGACCAGTGATCGAGGGTGGTTGTATACTGATATGTATTATATACAATATATAAAGGCCAAGGTCGTTGAAATGCCCTGTGGTGTAGCAGGACCGTATTTAAATGACATGTCACATGATGTTCCTTAGAATGCAAATGTACAGGGTGATGTCTCATTGTTCTTTTCCGTCTGTAAATATATGATGGTGTCTTGCACTTGTGGAAATTGATTTTGTTGCCTGATCCACATCTAGTGTGTGAATTGAGCTATGAACTATATATGAAATCCTGTGTTTGATTTAACATCACTATAAAATTAATTTTTAAAATATTAATACAAATAAAATATCAAAATGATATATACGTTTGAAAAATGAATAGATTTGATAAGCTGTTATATCATTTGAGACTCATCAAATTTTCCTGGGACCCATCTAAATTTAAGTTGCGAGTCCCAGGGACTCACCCTATTAATAACCTATTTACATCGCTGGGAGATAAAGTGTTGATGATATTCAATTATATATGAGGATCATATGTACATACATAGGATCCAACTGTGTTTTCACGGTTAAATTTACCGGCCTAGTAATGTACTACTACTAGTACTAGGCCTAGCTCTAAAAGCACGGCACAAGCTCCGAAACCTGGTTGGGGTGCCGGTGACCGGGGCCGGGGAGGGAAAGATGGGGGGTGATAGCGTGGGCGATCTACAACCACAGGCTCGGTTTTCTCGTAGAAACTTGGGTGTCGGGGGCGCACCTATTGCATTGTTGCGCGACAAACTGTCAAACCTTAGAGCATCGACGTCACAACCAAAGACTGACTGTTCTATAAAATTGTGAGCGGTCATCTGGATCTACCACTGACTTAATAGACCTCACTAGCTCTGGAACGTCACCAGGCAGAGCCCACAAAGGGAAAATACAGATTGATGGGTCATGATAACAGCACAGATGCTGGCGGAAAACCAAGCCTTGGAGGCGCCTGTAGCTGGGCCTTGAAAAGACCCAATGGAAGGATCTTGGCCAGTGCACACCCATCCCGTATATTTTTTTGTTAAAACCGTTGCAGCTCAACTATTAATGAACCAACAATAGTGTTTGAGGTGTCACAATATGAAGCTATTTAATTATATTTTTGTCTTTGCAAAATTATGATTCATTTTTCGATACAACATGCCTCAATATATTACAATTATTCGGAAATATTAAGTCAGCAAATTGTTGTTTTTTAAATTTAACATTATGAAGATCTTAATTAATTTCAATATGTTTTCCTCAAGTTTGCTTGTGGATTCAATTCTGTTCTCTATCTGTGTGTTCTATGCCAAACAAGCTCCTACCACTGTATTAACATGTTAAACGGTTAATGGGCGCCCCCTCCCAGCCAGTCAACACACCTGGTCGATTATTATCACGACCAAGAGGTCGTGGATATGAATCTCAACCAGGATTGAAATTTTTATAGGTCTGATTTCTTTGCATATTCATGCTAGTGGTAGGAGCTTCCTTGCCATAGAACACGCAGAGAGAGAATAGAATTCATCTAAATTTAATTTTATGTCTATAGACGTTGGTTACTCGAGTTTTTGATGATGAAGCTACTGGCAATGATGATGAAGTCAGAAGATCAGGAAAATCAAGGTGAAGAAAAGGTAATGTTATTAAATCATTTTCATGTAGTGTATTAGTGATTATACAAGCATGTTTATTTTTTATAGTTGTTCCACTTTTGATAACATTTAATATTACATTGAATTTATATAAGGGGGGGGTAATAGTATGATAATGATGAAAAATAGAAATGATAAAAAATAATGAATATTGTCAGATGTTGTGTCTAGTATCAAATTTGCATCAACATTATTGCGTTGGAAATATCTTTTATTTGGTGCAGATATGACCATCCTCTGGCCCCCCCCTCCCCCATTAAACTTACAACTTCTCACCTCTCTTATTTCACCCCTCCTGCCATCAAAAAAGAAAAAAAAATCGCCTGTCCAATTTGGGCTGTTTTTAAATAGTTGCGGAAGAAACAATATTTCTTTAATAAATTGAAAATGAAAGGTAACTGCGTTAGGTATACCTGTAATGTGTATCAATTTTTGTTTCAAATATACTTTTACTTTTGTTGTTTTTGATTTTATATTTTCTGTTCTTAGATAAGTGAAACGAAAGTCAGTGTTGCTTGTAAAGGTAATTTGGAAGATCGTGGAATCGAACTCACGGTCTCCCGACTATGATTCAGACCGGTCATATGTCATAGGCGGTTGCTCTACCGACTGAGCTAATCTTCCTAGACGAAGGAATCACACTTCAACTTCGCCTATATGCTTGTATGCTGCGTTGCGCAATCACACACTGTCTGACACCTTACGCTATATTTAGCTTGTGCCAGTCTTAATCGACATGCACACTACCGACTTCGTTTGTTGGCATGCTGCGATACAGGATGTCATGCAGGATGCATTGTGTCTCTGAAGCACTTTGTTTACATAAGTGTGTTTATAGCCTATGTGTGTTTGTTTTGCTGTTTTTTTAATTAACTGGACCGGTTTAATTGAAAAATTTTGCTCACAAATTTGTATAAAAATATTTTGCTCTTGTTAAAAATTGTGTTATGGTGCAAGTGTATGTTAGTACTGTTATTTTTCAATGAACCATTTTGCCCATTTTGTTTCATTTTAATTAACATTGGGGATCATGGAAAAAATTGAAGAAATTTTACAAATAAGATATGCAGTTACCCTGACACTTGTATTACACACAGAGAGCAAAAGTTGTACCTTAGAATTAATCTTTTGCATTATTTATTCCAGAGGCAGTCACTCAGCTTTATTGTATGAAAAAATGGGAAATCCTGACTTGGAGTCTGTGTCATTGACTCGAGGCTAAGCAGATTGCGCTGGGCTGATCATGTGCATAGGAGCAGTGCCTAGATAAACAGATGTGAGGAGATGGAGATTGCTGGTAACAAACCAACAGCAAGACCTAAAAAATCTTGTAGGAGCACAATTGCTGAAGACTTAAAGGCAGGGAACTTAAAAAATCAAGATTCCAAATGAACGACCAGCCTGATAAGCCAGTCCAACACCCTCTAAGGTTAAAATATTGAATTAAAACGCATGATGATGACGACGACGATGAACAATTTGAATGTGTTTGGTCTGATTTCTTTGCATATTCATGCTAGTGGTAGAAGCTTCCTTGCCATAGAACATGCCTTCTTCCCACTATAACAATTTTAAGAATCACTAAGAATCTAGACAAGAAGTAAGAGACTTGTGAAGTGGTTTTCGATATAAACTTGCAGGATGAAAAGAAAAGGTCCTCGAACTACATAGATATTATTGGAATAAATAGAATACATACTAATTAGATATTGTAGAAGAGATTGCAAACGTCTGCATGAATATTATTGGAATACATAAAATAATGAAAACTATTTGCTAATTAAAGCAATTAGCAATTCCATTCATGAATCCCTTCACTTTCAGTAGGTAGTGAATGCTTCTCATCAATCAATGGTAGTCTCCAGTGCCAAGATTCCAGTTTTCATTCCTTCAATTTAACCAAGTCCAATGAGATTGCAGTTGATGTCTATAATTCCACAGGATGTGAAAAGTGATGCCAGGTAACATTACAACATTTTGCAACTGATTATTATATAAAGTGTTCGTCAACTAAAGTGTACACTCTTAATTGTTGCCTTTGTAAATAAATATTTAAAGTCATAATGATTTATTTGGGTTCACCTGTTGAAGTAAAAAATTAATTAGTCTTAAATGGATTTTTTGTTGTTTCTGGCCATTGTGTAATGATGGCACCCCAGGTTGCAATGTGGTGCATAAATTCACATTGATAATGTAAGAGATAAACTGTATAAAATGTTTAATTTATTTTCCAGGAAAAAGGTGCTTCACAAGATTTATTGATGTGAGATTTGCTGTCTTGGACTCGCTTTTCACACATGAATCAAACGCTATTGCTGTTCTTAACATAAATGAAACCAAGACATTCAAATTGAACTGTGTCAGTGTTGATATAAAGTTAAATTTTAATATCTGTTTATTTTTAAACGCTGACAATCAAATTCACTTTTATTATATATTGTTGAAGAGTTGCACAGTGTTTGTCACTCCAGTAAATGATGCTTGATTATAATTATTCATTTTGTGTGGTTGGCCACATTATGTACTATTTTCTGAAATTATATATATATATATATAAATAAAATTATGAAGTTGTGTATGTTGTTAAAAGGTAAAATATGATTCGTCATATTTTTCTTTAATGTATATGTATATTACTATGATCTTTAATGATAGTCTTTTATTGATTACATTTTATGTATTATGTTAGTATATAAACAACCAAATAACAATTTCAATGCATCATTTCAGAGAAATGGTGTGGTGTTTTGCACCGGAATGTGATCATTCACAAGAACAGTCATGCAGATTCCTCCGCTTTCCGAAGAACGAACAGCTTAAAAGAAAATGGGTCGGAAATTGCAGGTAAAATTGGCAACCTAGTTTATTGTTCTTTTGTAATTTAAATAAAAATTACTGTCGATAATATGTGAAATCAATCAATGCGTAAAAATCATACATGTCTAGCAAACGAATGGTGCTGAAAATGCTTACTTGTGAGATGAAATTAATAGTTATAGTCAATATATAGGAATGATATTGCACTCTTACATACATGCATAAGCTGGCAGGCCTGTACGTTAATTAAGGGTTGTTCGGTTGCCTGCAACAACCATTTCAAATCCCGGTCAACCAAAAGTTACCGAGTGGTTGCCCTGTGTGGCAGGGCTGTGAACTTACGGGAAATACCGGTCTAATAAAGGTCTGACTGGTATTTGCATTATTAGATAAGAACACTAAAACATATGATAATGTATAAGTTGTATATTTTTATGCTATTTTAGACACAAGGATGCAGAGCCGTCAGAAAATAGTCGGTTGTGCAGCTGTCATTTTGAACCAAATGCAGATGCTCCAACATTATTCAAATGGAATGAGACGAAAGTTTTCTCTTACCCAGTCGTAGGAAATAAAAGGTATACTTTTCAATATTAGTGAAGATTAAAAAAAAAGAAAAGAAATTCACATTCTTGGTTAAGGGCCGAGTCATTATTTAAGCCGTGGGGGGGGTCGGAAAAAAACTGGGGGGGGTCAGATGTTTGAATTTGAATGTTGTGGGGGGGTCAGAAGTTTGAATTTGAATGTTGTGGGGGGGTCAGAAGTTTGAATTTGAATGTTGTGGGGGGGTCAGAAGTTTCAAAATGGAAGTTGTGGGGGGGGGTCAGAAGTTTAAAATGGAAGAATATGGGGGGGGTCAAATATTCTGATTCTTGAAATGATACTGGGGGGGTCAAATGTCCAAATTTTGTAAATTTACTGAAAGAGCCCGTGGCAAGCGTTTATATTTCTTAATAAATGTTGGTAGAATGTCCTGATCTTTTTCTTTGGTATGTGATCAATCATTTGGTTGTATAAAATATCTTGTAATTTTGTACCTAGTTTAATATGTCAACTCAACACATGCAATTGTATTGCTCATATTTGCCAAAATGCTTTTGACAGAGGATTTTAGTGATTGGATGGAAAACATTTAAGTATGCCTTCCCCAAGAATTTGTACTGCTTAAAAATATATCAAAGTTAACTTGTCATGATATGAAAGGACTGGTGCTATTAATTGAATTTAGAGTTTTTGATAATACCTCATCGGCTCTTATATTAGAGCAATTATCTGAGCCACTGCAAGCAACTTATGAAATGGAATATGAAACCCTTTATCAAGATTGAATCATATTATGTTTAATTGTCTTTCGACTAACCACTAACTTTTATTTTCGGAAAATGCAATATAAATTCCTTACTTTTTTTTCTCAAAATAACAGATTGAAGATTAAATCGCTTTCTCTAAAATCAATTAAATAGCATCAGTCCATTTATATCACGACAAGTTAATATACCGGGTATACAGTTTGTATTACATTTTGTTTATTGCATTTAATAAACTGGGGAAAAACTAGTTTCATTCATTCATAGTTTCATTCATATAGCTAAATATTTTTGCAAATTTGTACAGCAGATATGACAGTACAATGCTATGCTAATACATACACAGGGCATGTGGAAATGTGGGTGCCATATGCCAGGTAAGATATACTAAAGTGGGGGGGTCGGAAGTTCATATTTCAGGCATATATTTCAATGTTGGGGGGGGGTCATATGTTTGATTTGCGAACCCGTGGGGGGGTCATATGTTTGATTTACAAATACGTGGGGGGGTCATATGTTTGATTTGCAAACCCTTGGGGGGGTCAGAAGTTAGAAACACCGATGTCTAGAAAAACTTCCGACCCCCCCAATTCTTAAATAATGACTCGGCCCTTAATTTTCCCTCTGAATGCAGAATAACGGGGCCTTCGTAAATAAATTCAAGATTTGATTGAGTTGATTTAATTCGAATGAAACAAAGCTATTGCTGGTAAATCTTTGTACAAGATTTCAGATTTCATGATTATCAATGAATAATTTTTAATCATATTTCACAATCATTGAGTATAGTTGTTAGCTGTACATTCAACATTGTACAGGAAACGTAAACAGGCCAAATCACAACCAGCATCAGTGTCAGCATCAGCATCGGCTTTAACTGCTGAGAAAAGCACACAGACGTCTGAAGAAGGTTGTGGCTCTGGAAAGTCTCTTGACAAATACCAACAGATGATTAGCGAGTTGCAAGCTGAAATTGCAACATTGAAATTGGAAAGAGCAGATTTGCTTTATGCCAAGAAAAGGATGTCTTTCCAAGACATCAAACATGATGAAAACATGGTATATTCATTACTTCATAACTATTATAAAATCAGTATGCGCAATATTTTTTGAACCAGCAGTTAGATGTTTTTAAGCTATAGAGTCTATTTGACTGTAATTTACCTGATATTTGTTCAATTATGTGGCTCAGTATACTTGTAATTGCTGATTTCACCACCCCTAATAATGTCTATGAATTTGAAGATGACATACTTAGTTTTCTCAATATATGTCTTCTTTGTATGATAAATCATAACAAAAAATATATAATCATGGGGAAAGATGACAACATTGTTTAAAAAAATATTTAACCATTACATTATTAAGAATATGGAACTCAATGAAAATAGAACTGAATGAAAACTGTCAATAACGACTTGATTTTTTTTCCAGGTTAGAATGTATACTACTCTTCAACCAGATGTGTTCAAGATCATTGTAAAAACATTGGAGAGGTTTGAACTCAAGTACTATAAGGAGTGGAGAGTTACTAAAATACCATTAGTTGATCAATTGTTGATGACATTGATTAAATTAAAATTAAATGTACCCAACATGGATTTGGCTATTCGTTTTGGTATCTCTGAAACAACAGTTCATAATATTTTTTATACTTTAGTTTGTGCTTTACATGAACTTTTATATGTTGGTTGTACAACAATCCCCTCTCAAGCAAAATGTAAGGGTTCTTTACCCTTAGCATTTGAAGATTTTGGGTCAGCTCGCTTAGTTATAGATGCTACCGAACTAACTATGGATATACCATCCGATATTACCAAACAAGCAGCATCCTACAGCAGTTACAAAAGTAGGCACACTGTTAAATCTGTCACTGGGGTTGCACCTAATGCCGCTCTTGTGTATGCTAGTGATTTGTATCCTGGCTCTACCTCAGATGTAAAGATCACTGAACATTGTGGTCTCTTGCAGCATCTCCATCCTGGAGATCTTATTTTGGCTGACAAAGGATTTACAATCCATAGTCAATTGCCTGAAGGTGTATCACTTAACATACCACCATTTCTATCAGGAAAGTCGCAATTTACTCCTGAAGAAGCTGCCTTGTGTAGAAAAATTGCTCGTGCACGCATCCACGTAGAACGTGCAAATGAACGTATAAAAAATTTTTAAGATTCTAGACCATATAAGTAACAAATATCGGAGTATATCTTCAAAGTTATTTCAAGTCTGTTGTGCGCTGACAAACTTGCAAGCACCACTCATGAAAGAAATTAGTGACAACTATCAGTTTAATTTGCAAGACTGTACATTGTTTGATAACTAAGATTTCAGATTGTACACTAATGGATTGATGATATACATGTATGTAAATGCAAATCAAATACTAGCAAATTGTGACTTTCCTGATAGAAATGTTGGTATGAACCCCAGTATAGTCGGTCACAACTTGGAGGTAAGTGGCACGTCGGTGTCGATAGTAAAAAAATTGAGGATATGCAGTGTCGTCAGTGTACTCAATGTTGGTAATAAAACTTTGGGGATATGCACTGTCAGTGTCATCAGTGCCGGTAGTGTCAGTAGTGAACACCATTGTCGTCAGTGTCGTAGTAAATGTTTTGGGTATGCACTGTCAGTGTTGTCAGTGTCGGTAGATTCGTATTTGGGGTCCTATGGGATTGAAATTTCGTGCAATCGCTTACCCCGAATTTCTGACTGTATAGTCTGTCCCATCATTATTGTACTGATTAAAAATTTTAATGTGCCTTTTAAACTGATCAGGCTGATAAAATTTCAAAATGACTGTATAGTCTGTCCCATAATTAATTGTTTACTGAAAATTTTTTATTAAATACAATTTTTTCAGAGTGGCTCTGATGGACCATAAAACAATTCTTTTTGAGTTTTTTAAACTGATCAGGCTGATAAGGTACATAATATTAGCAATAATCCCCCTCTTTTGTAACTACATTTTGTGAAGAGTACAGTCATTCTTGACTATTATTGTTTATTCTGATCTAAGAGTTCCACAAAGCAAAACAGAGTATGGGATACGTTTATACAACAGATTGCTATATAACCAACATATAAAATTTGGGGACAAGTTTAAGTGATAATTATTAATCTTTTGATCAAGTGTTAATTGCGTGATGTTGTTAATGAGAAAGACATTTGTTTGGTGAATTTTCTTCCTGGACTATAATTATAATGTTCATGCGTGCGATTTGACAGCCATTAATACTTTGCTTACTGTGTTGATGCAATAAGTTCATTCATTTTTAGATATGTATATGTATAAATTAGTCCTCAAATAAGACCAAGAAACTGTGGTTGAGTAATTGAACCAATAAATGGGAGAAAACAGACTTTGCCTTGTATTTATATACGTCACTTCTTATGCTTTACCCTAGCGATCAGTGGTAGTGAAGATACACACTAATTCATTAGCAAATAGCCAATTCAATTGCAGTTTTATCTACAAATTTTACAAAATTCACACATAATTTGAAATAGTAAAAAATCAACATTGAATTAATAGTAAATAAATACCTAGTACTTATTTTAACAATCGTAAAAGTTAACATAAAACTCATGAAATGCACTAAAAATATATAATCAACGAAGATAAAAAAAAATATTGCCAGAACCTGTGATGTGTATCTGAACCTGATGGTAGTAGAAGTGGTCTTTCTTCAAGGTGTAGCCATTTGGCTTGATTTCTAGAAAAAATCAAAGTCAAATGTCATTGTGCTTGAAATAGTATATTTAATTTCAAATAAAATACATGTAGTTTCATAATTTTACGATTTTATCAAATGAAGAATAACCTGCAATATTCTACATAATTTTCATTAGGGTATGGAGACCAAGTATTATGATTATTTAATGTGTGGTGCTTTACTTATCTAGTGGCAGAACCAGTGGTGAATAAATACTGTAGCCACTTTATGATGTAGTTCCATTTATGCAATACGTACGCACAAAATTAATTGAAATCAACTGTTATTGCGCTTTATATATACACAAGAAGTTACCTAGACAAAATCCTTTCAATGTTTTCACAGCCTCTTCAATCGTCATATCCTTTGCATTAAAGGGACATTTGACTTCAATTATCTGTGGCACTGTACAACACCCATCCATTTTAAAGACATAATCATCCTGCGCTGGCACTGTCACTATGCAATCTGGAGATGCTCCGAGTACGCCGCTCTCATGTAGCCAGATACCTAGCAAGTAATAAACGATTGCTAAATAAAACACCTATCATTCATCTCCACAAAATTTTCTATCTAAAATTGCTATGCACTTTAGTAATCAAAAACAAGAAAAATACCTGTGTCAATTATTGAGCCGCCAAGTAGTAAATACTTGTCGACTGCAGATTTTTCCTGCGAAATCCCCCATGCAATACTTGCTTTTTTCTCCATATTGTAAGTGCTCTGCAGTGTCTTGAAAAGAGATGGAGGATAGCTAAAATGTAGAATAGAAAAAAATATGTTTCAACAAGAAACAGACATTTATATACTCATCCTCATTGACACCATTATAAAGCAGTAGTGGTTAAGTAATAAAATGTGACATACCTATTTCTTTTGATGGCTGCTAACACTAATCCAAAATTGGAAGCTGTCAAACGCATTTTTCGTGCTATAGCCCATAGAGGATTAGATTGTTGCCCCGACGTAAGTGAGGACGTCAATTTTATGCTGCTTGAAGTCATAATGAGCTTTCTCCGAATGTAAAGAAGTTTGTTTGTTGCTGTAAGAAATTCCTCGGACATTAGAATGTCTTGAACAACTGGGAACGGAAGGCGATTTGTATCAGCCTTGACTTCATCTTGTAAAATCCAATGCATTGCTAAAAATATAAATAAATACAGCACATCATTTTCTGCATGCCAAGTGCTATAGTACCAGTATATACGCGTCTATAATTGTCACACAAGTAGTAATGTTGTGCTAAGGGCCGAGTCATTATTTAAGCCGTGGGGGGGGGTCGAAAAAAAACTGGGGGGGTCAGATATTTGAATTTGAATGTTGTGGGGGGGTCAGAAGTTTGAATTTGAATGTTGTGGGGGGTCAGAAGTTTCAAAATGGAAGTTGTGGGGGGGGGGGTCAGAAGTTTAAAATGGAAGAATATGGGGGGTCAAATATTCTGATTCTTGAAATGATACTGGGGGGTCAAATGTCCAAATTTTGTAAATTTACTTAAAGAGCCCGTGGCAAGCGTTTATATTTCTTAATAAATGTTGGTAGAATGTCCTGATCTTTTTTCTTTGGTATGTGATCAATCATTTGGTTGTATAAAATATCTTGTAATTTTGTACCTAGTTTAATATGTCAACTCAACACATGCAATTGTATTGCTCATATTTGCCAAAATGCTTTTGACAGAGGATTTTAGTGATTGGATGGAAAACATTTAAGTATGCCTTCCCCAAGAATTTGTACTGCTTAAAAATATATCAAAGTTAACTTGTCATGATATGAAAGGACTGGTGCTATTAATTGAATTTAGAGTTTTTGATAATACCTCATCGGCTCTTATATTAGAGCAATTATCTGAGCCACTGCAAGCAACTTATGAAATGGAATATGAAACCCTTTATCAAGATTGAATCATATTATGTTTAATTGTCTTTCGACTAACCACTAACTTTTATTTTCGGAAAATGCAATATAAATTCCTTACTTTTTTTTCTCAAAATAACAGATTGAAGATTAAATCGCTTTCTCTAAAATCAATTAAATAGCATCAGTCCATTTATATCACGACAAGTTAATATACCGGGTATACAGTTTGTATTACATTTTGTTTATTGCATTTAATAAATTGGGGAAAAACTAGTTTCATTCATTCATAGTTTCATTCATATAGCTAAATATTTTTGCAAATTTGTACAGCAGATATGACAGTACAATGCTATGCTAATACATACACAGGGCATGTGGAAATGTGGGTGCCATATGCCAGGTAAGATATACTAAAAGGGGGGGGTCGGAAGTTCATATTTCAGGCATATATTTCAATGTTGGGGGGGGGTCATATGTTTGATTTGCGAACCCTTGGGGGGTCATATGTTTGATTTACAAATGCGTGGGGGGTCATATGTTTGATTTGCAAACCCGTGGGGGGGTCAGAAGTTAGAAACACCGATGTCTAGAAAAACTTCCGACCCCCTAATTCTTAAATAATGACTCGGCCCTAACAGCAGTAATTAAAAATATTGATATATTAATTCAAAGAGTAAAATAAGATAATTGATTGTATGTAATGATAGATTCTATTTTTCAACTGACTTCACAGGCAAATATGGGAAGCAAGAGCAGTTTACTGGCCTAAGAATTTGTAACATTTAGAAAATGAAACCATAACAAAACAAAATTTAAAAAAAGTAAAACCTGGCATCAATAACAAAATGCATTTCAATAATAAACAAAATCATAATTCTTCATTTTTTTCAGGTTCATATACTGCTTCATTATCATCATGATGTAATACAAATGTAAATTCAATTTAAATGCTTTAAGATGCAAGGGTTTACATTTAAAACAATAAAAAAACATAACGGATCAACATTTACAACTTTATTTGTCATTTGCACCTGTGTAACGACCAAGACTAGACAATTCAGATCTTAAAAATTGCCTATCGTCATCATTGACAGGCCGAGATAGAGCTCTGAAATTGTGTAATATTGTAACTTTTACAACTTAATTAATTGTGCCATAAAAGTTTGGAGAATCAACCATATATTAACTGTTTATTACAAGTCTGTTCCATATGGAAACAGTTTGTGAACATGAGATACATGTATTTTTCAAGTCTAGTGGCAACTAGGAAAGAATTGTAATGTATAGCTTTTTTCAATTGTGACATGCATCACATTAACAAAACGTTGCAATAGAAAAGGTCACTTAAATTCATGGATAGTAGTCCTGTAAAAATGCTGGGTACACCTCAAACAAATTGCAACAAAAGCTTTTTTGGTGGAATGCATTTCAATAAGGTCCCTAGAATAACATATCAAAAGTTTACCAAGCTACGTGGAGCGGAAATATTACTAATTTGCATAAATCCAAAATGGCCGCCAATATTCCCGAACTTGCCATAGAACGGTCACATACCAACTCCTAAATAATATTTTTGTGCGATTTTAGATGAAGAAGTTGCTTTTTTAAATAACAGAAAGGGAATTAAACATATTAATTAAAAAAATTATCAATCCTCATTTGTTTAAATTTAATATGGCCTACATTTTTGTCATTCGAGGTGATTTTTGACCGGCATGGACAGGAATGGTGCAAATGGTGCACAAATGACAGCATCCTGGCAAATCAAGGATTATTATGAAGAGGCAGATGATTCAGGTATGACAGAAGAGGGTTTTAAAGAAGGACAGCCACCTGGGAATGCACTCATCAAAGAAGCATGTAAGCTGTATCACCAATTAATGGATGAGTCGACTTCTACTGTTGAAGTATGTCAGTCTGAGGCTCTAAGAAAAATAGCAGACGATATTGAGATATATGTGTCCTCACTGGGAAGCCTACGTACTGCTCGTCTATGGATCCAATATATGATAGATATTCTATGCAGATTTATAAAGGCTGAGCGCACTGGAGATTGGGAGTTACATCTCCAAGCGGTACATGATATGTTACCCTATTTCACAGCGTCAGGATCTGTATGCAAAGTCTGCAGGGTTATACCTTCAAATGATGGAGCAATTGGAAGACCCTGAAGTGTACACCAGTTTCAAAAATGGGTTACATGTTATTAGAAGGACTGAGCGTTATTGGGCTGGTTTGTCAACAGATCTTGTGATAGAGCAAGTTCTTATTATGAGAAGTGTCAAGACAAGTGGTGGACTCACAAGAGGTCGTGGTATGACAGAAACACAGCGTTCAGTGTGGCTTTTGTCCAGGCCAGCCTGTGCTGAAGTCAACTATTGTATGCAAGAGTTCGCTGGTACAAGTTACAAAACAAGTGAGCAACATAAGGACTTAGGAAAAGCAAGGCAAAGGAGAGATGTCAAAGACACCATTGAAATTCTTGGTTTTCTGGAAGAAAGATCTCCATTTGATTCTGATCCATCTTTAAGAAGCATTGCAAGTGGTGTTATAGCAGATAAAAAGTAAATGTAGATAGAGCCAAAGAGGTAGGGAGTAGAGTGCTTGCATCAATGGCTGGACACACAGTTCAGGAGTATTCATTTAAAAAAGAAAGATCAAGCCGTTACTCTAGGATCCAAAACATCTGTGAAAATTCATGGTGACAATGTGCAAATAAATCCCCAGCTTTTGTTTCAAAGATTGGTTGATGCTGTTCAAAAACAAGAAGATCCATCGCTTTTGTTTCAGTATGAATTGTGTAGTTTTCCACCAGCACTATTCGACTCTTCTGGTCTGCTTAGGGAAGAAAAAAAAACAGTGCTGGCAGATGCCCTGTGGGCACGTGTACAATATCAACAAGACTCCATTGATTCTACTGATGTGAAGCATGTATTAGATGGTGATGCTTTGCTCCATCGTGTACTGTGGCGAAGTGGGCAGACATATATTGGAGTGTGCAATATGTATGTTGATTATGTAACCCAGAAATATGGCAAACCATTAATTGTGTTTGATGGATACCAAAAAGAAGATTTCCTGTCAAATAAAGAGAACAAAGAAAGGTTCATCAAATTGTTGCGCGAGAAACTAGAAGCAGCAGGTTGTTTGACAGAACAGGCCACAGGGGATGCCGACTTGCTCATTGTCCAGCGATCGGTCGAGAGAGCAAGATCCAGCACAACTGTACTGGTAGGTGATGACACCGACCTCCTGGTATTGTTGCTCTACCATGCAGATATCACTTGTAAAGATATATTCTTCTGCCCAGAACCTAAACAGAACTCAAAGAAACAAAGAATCTGGAACATAAATAAAACAAAATCTGATCTAGGGAGAAAGTGTGCAAGAATATCTTATTCATACATGCATTGCTAGGTTGTGATACAACATCCAGATTGTATGGTATCGGCAAAGGTGTTGCATTGCAAAATATATCAAATGCACAGTTATCTCAGCAAGCAGGTGTGTTTTTCCAGTCTGATCTAGATGAAATGGAAGAGATTATAACTGCTGGAGAAAAAAGCATTAGTTTGCCTATACAATGGCACTTTAGAGGACAGCCTAGACTCCCTATGGTACAAAAAGTTTTGTAACAAAGTTGCTAGCAGCACAACCCCAGTGCAGGCTTGTAGCCTACCACCTACTACATGTGCTGCAAAATATCATACATTAAGGGTATACCATCAACTACAAGTGTGGAACGGCGTGCTAGGATTACATCCAGACAGATGGGGTTGGAGACAAAGAGGTGACAAACTTGAGGCAATAACAACTGGTCAGGCTGTGGCACCCACCTATTTGCTGGAAATCATTAGGTGTCATTGCAAAACTGACTGTGTTTCCACCAATTGTTCTTGTAAGAAACACGGCTTAAAATGTTCCCCAGCATGTAAAGAATGCAGAGGGCAAAGTTGTGTTAATAGTTTGAAACCAGATGTTGATGACAATATCTATGAAGAAAACTAAGTATGTGTATCACAATTGGATATGAACAACTTTACAAATAGGGTATGTGTGTAAATATATATAGTAAAACATTATAAAATGAAAAGGTTTATAAATAAAGTTTTAAAACAGAAAGCATAAAAGGTAGTATATTTTCATATATATAAAATATGTAGATTATTAATTTGATTATACCATCGAAGTAAGGCTATTAAGGTTTATTGAAATTGAACTTACAAATTATTGAGACATACACATACATAAAAATGGCGGCCATATTGGATTTTTGCAAATGCTGGTTGATATCTATTTCTTGAATATGTTTTATTTACTTTCTGCTAACTAAAGAAACAAGTTCTTTACTTAAAATCACACAAAATCATATTTAGGAATGGGTATATGACCGTTCTATGGCAAGTTCAGGAATATTGGCGGCCATTTTGGATTTATGCGAATTAGAGATAATTCCGCTCCACGTAGCTTCGTAAACTTTTGATATGTTATTCTAAGGACCTTACTGAAATGCATTCCATTACAAACCCTTTTGTTGCAATTTGTTTGAGGTTCAGGCCTCCTATGACATAGAATGACTGGACTATCTCTACTGTAACGCAAACAACGCAGTGCGTACACATTGATTTATTGATTTTCTACCCTAAAAATGATACATCATTCGCTTCACTATCACTGACTGGTGTGGAAAATTTTAAGTAATATGCTGCCCCAACACAGTTCTATAAACAGCCTTGATTAAAAAGCTCTGATTCATACGTGCGTACGTTTTTCGTCATGAAGGGCATGATGCGTCAGCCACGTGCTTGACATAGGTTGAAGCCAATTTCTTGCATAATGCTTCCACTATGCAAGAAATTGAAGGACTCCCTGCTGGCGTACCAGGGCCCAGGAAAGCTCTTTTCTTTATGGTACCAGCAAGTACAAGTTGACCATCTCCCCAAAGCGTCACGGATAGGTTTGCCCTTGGTCACTTGCAGGGAGCACATTTTAATCCTTTCATAAATCATTCCATTCTTTGATTCCTTTGGAGGTGCTTTGTCCTGTCCAAATGAGAAAGTTCCATTTGCAAATGCTCTGAATCTTTCATCCCACTGAGCATCACTCAAAGCTTTCTCAGGCATTTCTCCTTACTGACGATTTCCTAATATTAAGTGAAAAATCCAACTTATCTCCAACCCACGCTATCTCCTGTCAACATTGCATGTCTATTACAATGACTATTACCACTACTCCAACCCAAGGTCTGTTACATAACGACCCATTACTTTTATTCCTATCCAGATTCATGGTTTACACTGAATAAAGTGAGAACATATCCCTTCTCACCATAATTTTTGTGCCACATGTAGACGGGCGATGCATTCTTATAGTCGTGCTTGATGCTGCTAAGGGGACGATAAAAGCTTTTATTGTTTAACGAAACCAACCACCCAAAAATGAAATGAAAAGAGGACCTGAAGAGTTGTAAATTTGCGTATCTAGAATAAATTTTGTGTATGACAAATAGACAAAACCGGGTGAGTTGTTAACATCGATTATTTTATTGGGCAAGTTCTTGTGGCGTATCACGGCTTCGATGTATAATTTGAATCTGTTATTCTCTAGAAGTTCTTTTTTTGAGGTTGGACGTTTTTTTTATTGTATTCTTCAACAATGTTGTCAAACAGGGTGCCTGCAAGATTTTAGAAATCTAAAATAAGACTTTTTAAAGACCTTTTTAAGACTACCGAAGAAGCAAGATGAGACATTTCACTAAAAATCAAATCATGCCACTTCAAGTCCATCAGATGATTTTATGAAATGGAAAACGTGGGCCAAAAGGCCCCCCAGAAATACAGAAAGGGGCCCTCACAAGCAAGGGCAGGAAGGCGCATTGAACACGTTACATGCGCTAAGCAAATTAGCATTGTATTGTAAATAAAATAATATCATTACATTTTATGAAAATTTTTATTTGATATTCAAAAAGGAATTATGAATTCAATACTGAGGAAATCATGAAGTCAATCTATTAAGCATCACATATGTAAAATTACAAATGACACAGTAAAGAAATTAAGTATTAAATAAAATCAAACTTGTATGATATGTAGATCAAAGTTACATGTAATTTTCCCACCACTTTTCATACTCGTTAAATACTGTGCAGCATAATTAATTTTTTATTATGCTCAGCAATGATTCTAAAAATACATGTAATATGTCCAACAATTTATTTAAAAAGTTTCCTTGTTTTCTCTTTCCTCCACTTATTTGCACACTCTTGCCAAGAGAACTCCGCAATGTGTGGCCCTTCAATACCTACCAAAAGATGTTTATTGACAAAGTCCGATGAAATCCTCTTCCTAATGGCAGTTTTAATTTGGTTCTGTACATTAAATGGCCGCTCCACATCAGATGTGTGAAGTGGCATTACCATCCCAACATTTGCAACATTCAAATTTGTTGGTGCTTCCTGACTTGATTTGAGATCTAAGTCATGGTCATACAGATTCCACCATGTGGGAGGAAACTGCCCATCCAGGTAATTCTGTTGCATGTAGGAAATAATTTGAATTCAATTTGAATTCTTTAAGGGAACAAGTAAGACTTCATGATAGCATAATGATGTCAGAGTGGCGTCATACGTGAATTTCCAAAACGAGACAAAACCTGAAATTATTGCATGCGCAGCAAACCGAGTCACTTGAAGAAAATATCGCATATACATAGAAAACACGCTTATCCTATGAAACTTCCAAGGTTGTAAGCAATCAAAATAAATCCACTTCATACTCTGAGATGCGAGGACGACCTGTTCTATTTCTACAGTATTCCTACTAGTCTTGCTAAGTTAATCTTCTACTTCGTACACTACATCTTCTGGACTCTAAATCTTCTACTATATACATATGTACAACTTCAATCTGTTGATTGAAGCTAGTGGGTCGTGGTAGATTTACCTGTAACAGAGAAGATTGATAGTAAGACTGTCATTGGTCTGTATGATATTGAAATATATGGTAAGGGGACTTTGAACTCAATTTTAGTCCTTCACAAAAATGAGATTTTCTCTGTACCTATGGCACCAATTTTTACAATTTATACCTTGTTTTGTAGGTAATAATCTTATCTATTGATATAACATGGTTTTAAAAAAGAAATAATATCCCAAAGTTAATTTATGAAGCGTTGATTGCACAAATTTCATGATTTTGGCTTTATGCGATATTTTTCAGACAGGAATTTTGCAATCAGTGAAAAAAATTATGCAGCAAGAAAATTCATATACTTATCTAGAAAACCTTGCCTCAAATTGTTTATATCTGTCAAATTGCTGTTTTTATACTCATTTCAATTTTATTAAACAGTTATATCGCATAATTACAGACCAATTATTACAAAATACCTAATAATTAATCAACGAAAAAAAGTAAAAAAAAAATCCCTAGTAAGGTTTTCTTTGGAAGGTATACCGCTCCAATAAAAAACAAAAATGTAAAGATTCTTTTTCACCGTTAAAGAGGAAACTGATTTGAAAAATTCCTGGATCGCAGAAATTTGGTGTTGAGATATAGATCTACAAAGTTCCCTTTTCGTGTGTCCAGTGCTTTGAATGCTAAATCCAGTTCTCATTTAGAAGATGGAGTAAATAATGAATGAATAACAGTAGTATGAATAAAATGACAGATTGTCACACACGTAGTTATAATGTAAATAAATGCAAACCAGTTAAAATTGGTACATTTGATATAAAAATTCTTCCCAACAGCAAACCAAACTAATTAGCATACTCCATCATCTTTAAAATCCACTTTTAATCACAATGCCTAAAGTTAATAAAGAAAAATCACATGATATTGAAAAAAGAGTACTGGAGCAGTTTCAAGAATTGGGGTGAGATTTGACATAAAAGGCTTTATTGTTAAAGATTAGGCTGATAAATAATAAAAAAAAATCATAAAATGTGGTCTCTTTTCAAAGGGAGATAAGGCTACAATGTAGTTTGATTTTTTACTGAGATGTCATTTTTGTAGCATTATATCAAGTATGAACTTTGACATGGAATTAGTGCTGCATATCGGTGACAATTTCAATATCGATTATCGGTTCAGGTCAAACGATAGATAACCGATAGTATCGTGAGTATTTATATGTCGAAAATTAATCAATATATATGTATATTGATTAACTTTCGACGTAAAAATACTCGCGATACTATTGACGTTTTATGAATAACTATACATATTTTTAATTGACGTTTTGATTGCAGTGTTTGTGTATTGATTTTAATTTTACCCACGTACAACAGATTTCAGTCAATCCACTAAAATGATTTCAAGTGTGTCACGCCGGTAGCGCGGGAAAACATGTCTGAAATTTCTTGTTACTAGTATACACTTAAGATATTATAGTAACATTAAAATGATGTATGCACGATCGTTCCTAATGAGGTTTTACATAAAGTTATCTACTTTTCATCCCGATGACACTGCTTCTAAATGCCATTTGACGGGTTTCATATAATGAAACATGTGACAGGATCTTACAGGATCTTACATGTCATCAATACACAATCAATAAATAAAGTAAATACGTAAGTAAAACAACGTATGTAAGTAGACAATAGGAGATCAATAGAGATGCCGAGCAGACGATATAGAGCGATATATCGAGAAAAAACGGGAGGAGACGATAGCACGATAATATCGGGGGGAAAAGCCACTATCGTTGCATGGCGATATTGCAAGATCAAACCGATTCTCGTTTGGCGTTTCTTAAACGAGCAATCCCTTGACCTGACTTGCTTTAGCTGGAGACCAGGCATGTTAGCCAAAGAGAGCAGTGGCTCCGCCGTGGAGACAGTGGCAGGGGGCTGAACTGCTGGCTTAACGCTTCATGAGGCATGATGCTTCTCACCCTGATCAATGCAGATACATATTTGAGTTTTTACAGTTGCAGGGCTTCCAGCCTCCCAATAGTCATTGCTGTACTCGTAATCTATCAGTGGTAAATGTAATACTTAAAGCAAACGGTGTGCAGTGTATGTGGACTGTTAGTCAGGGCTCTACGTTAACTCTGGCGAGAGGTTGCCCACAGGACAACAACCCTCCAACTTTCGGTGGTCCTGATTTTAAAAATGGTTGTCCAGGACAACGGGACAATCCTTAACGTAGAACCCTGTTTTATTTTTCGGTTTACAGACCCGCTGCTAAAAAAAAAAGAGATTTAAGAATAAAAATAAAATTGAAAAAATTGTATTTTTTTAAATCCGCCGCAGAATGTTTTTTTTATTGTTTTATTATGTTTTTAAAAGCAGGAAAGAAGCTATCTATTCATCTTTTACCGCCCCGCATTTCGTAGAAGCTTTCATACACGTTACACAATAAGATGCATTAACTATGGGCGCGAACTTTGATTTCGTTTTCGCGGAGCAGGCGGGACATTTGTGATCAGGAAGCTATTGCTTCGAAATTAAAATTAAACTTAATATATTTATGTACTTTTTAGTTTTTGGATTATCAAGCAGTAGACAAATATATACAAAGATAATAATGATTCCATATACTGCGTACCTAATTAACAGAACATTAACAGTCACATTCATTATCATCATCATCTCTTGGACAACCTTCTGGGTGATCTTCGCAAACAAAATCCTCCATACACATATTGTGCAAAGTGCAAGCTGCCACCACTATTTTTACAATAATATCCAGATTAAAATTTTGTAGCTCCCTTAGGCGACGATATCTGCATTTCATTCTTCCAAACGCATTCTCAATGATGACCCTGCCCTTACAGATGGATGTGTTTTCCTGATGTTCTGCTTCAGTCTGACGACCATTATCCCTCTTTGGTGTAATGATGAAGTCTTTAAAATTATTACCAATGTATGCACTGTCACCAAGAAGAAAATATCCATCCATCTTTGCTTGCCAATTTTGAAATAAAGGAGATAATCGTAGCATGCGTGCATCATGTACTCTTCCAGGAGGACCAACAAAAATGTTAATAAACTTTCCTTGGTCATCACAAATTCCTTGAAGGAGAATGGAATAAAATCCTTTTCGATTTATATAATCCAGTCCCCTCTTCCTTGGCCTTTGTATCCTTATGTGGCATCCATCGATTGCCCCAATTAATCTATCTTTGTGAGTTATTCTAGAAAACACAGCACTACTTATATTCTTCTCACAACGATTTGCAGTTTTGAAGCATATGATAATTTTACAAGCAAATATCAGCATATTTAGTAATAAACGAACATATGAGTGGATTGTTCTCATTTATTTTGGTATATGGTCTTATATTTTTAAGCTGTGGACAAGGTGATGATGTGTATTTTTAATTGTTGTTATGAAAGCAGCAGCAACTATTTGTAGTCTATCATCTTCATTATGACAACAGAGCTCAGTGGCGCATCATATACTTCAAGCTCGGCGAATAAGAACCTGCACTGCTTAACGATGATGAAAGCAGATCTACACAAGTGATGGGAACTTTCTTTCACAATATAAACCGTATGTAATGACATACGCCCAGGAAAGTTACTTTCAGTGAAATTACCGTGCCAAAATAAAGTCAGTTTTGTTGGTGGAATAAGAAATTCACTTCGGGTATAGGCTCAAGGGCCCATATCCATGTTCGATGTTAGGCCCAGGGGCCTATTTATACGTGAATAGATGGTAAATAACTGTGCTCTTGGAATATAACAGAGGATTCTAATGAATCAAAAAAATATTTTTAATAAATCCTCAAAATTCATAAAATAGTCAATAATTAAAATGAAAGATTTTGAAAATATAAAATAGCAAACAAAACTTAACAAAATATAAAGATGAGATGGTACATTTGTAGTACAGCATATTTTCACCCCCATAGTGCGGCAGTTGACGTTTTGATTTTTCAATTTTATTTTTATTTTTATTTCTTCCTATGACAGTTGAGCTTCCTGGGCGTCCCTGAACCAGAACATCAAAAAATAAAGGCCTTATGACGTTTATTGATTCTAATAATTTGGCACTTGCCCCACAGACACACTTTGACCAATTGAATTGAGGACACTTGGCTTTGTACGAAAAAAAAGTTTTGTTTGTTGCGCACCATTGCCATGAGGGCCTGGTTTGGATAGTTGGTGGTCACCTATGTGATGTACTAATATGTAAATGCTGCCATTTGTAAGCTGAAAGCTTTGTTTTTTAAAGCCTTTGTCCGTAGCATTATCATTTTTCAGAAAAAAGTACGTATTTTTGATGCTGGGTCTTGTTCTTGGCAGCTTACCTGTACCTTGATTGGACCATTTATGGCCATCTGCCTTCCAGTCGTGTACAGATGCTGAGTTTTTGGGCTTAAACAAGTACACCTCACCACCTGACAAAATCAATGTAAAAAATCAGAATAAATAATAGTTATGATTCTATAAGTCATTGAAGTTGTATCACTGAATATACGTAAACGACCCCATGTAAACTTACCTTTTGGTTGGAAAGGGATGTTTTCAGTGGAAAAAATATCTTCTGCCTTGGACAAAATTGACACAGACCACCAACCAAGCCATGACGTTTCACCCCACGTCTATCAATCGTCACTGGACAGTCACACGGGAGCCACACGTAGCTAATTTCTTCTTTATGCCCTAAACCATCACCTCTAGGGTTTCCACTTGTGCAATTGTTCCGCTCCCGTCTGCAGCCTCGCGTTAACCACATCAACCTTATATGACCCTCAATATCCTGCAGTTGCTGGTTAGTTTGGTTGTCTATTTTTCTTCATTCATCTGCATCAACATGAGATGTAAAGTGTGCTCTGGACGTGCTGTTCATATTGTGATTATGTAAGTTCTAGTTTTATATCTGGTTAGCAAAATGTCAAGTCCCTTTCAGGTTATAAAGATAGCATTCAGAGAGGTGAAATTTCAAAAGGATCTACATGTACATGTATGCTCATTTTGTTTGTGAATCCTGTTTGGGTGACTTTACTGACTTACTTAACTGATATGACAGTGAAATGGTGCATGAACATTCTAAGTTTTCGAAACGGCAAAATTACAAAATATGTATGCGAAATCTGAAAATTCATCCTTTGAAAAAAGCAAGAGCTGTTATAGGCAAATACTTGTAATAGGGTTAATGAAACCCCAGAAAAAATGTGATTTTAAAGGAGTGTGGGTTGCATTGCCATTGCCCGTGGGCCATAAGGCAGGCGGCCTGTCGGCTTGTCCCCCCTTCCTGGCACAAGGTGATTTATCCACCGTGTCACATGCCATCACTCTGATTGGTCATTGTCTTTAATGAATTTTACATACGTCTTTTGTTCCATTTTAACTGCTCGGTTCCATTGTGTACTTGTATTTTCATTTGACACCTAGAAATTGAATTCCTCATACTATTGTTTTGACACTGAAAAATTGAATTTGCTACTATAAATGATCATCTGTTTATAGGCATTTAAATTGTCACTGGTTATTTAGAATCAAGGTTATAAGGGACTGCCAGTTTGGAAAAGAAAGGTATTTTAAAGGTGCTGTGTAAACAAGTGTAGGTAGGTCTTGGCTGTAATAACTTTATGTGCACATCAATAATCATGTGCAATTCAAGAATGTCTAAATTGTGTACAATCATTGTTACTTGTTGGTTGTAATGAGAACACCAGAATCGTGGTTTTATCTTGATTACAAAGGGTGTTAATTATGTTTCTACAAGTGGCCATTTTGACAGCCATCTTGTTTTACTTACCTATTTAGTTGGTTCTTGGTGCTTAACGTATGTCTGCGTTAGACTGGCGACAGTCTGAATAGTGTGATAGGGCCCCAAATCTAGTGATTTGGAGGTGCAGTAAGACATTTCATTTGCTATAGTATAATCAAACTCCATATTTTCTAATAAACTCTCTCAAATATTTCTCTAGCAAGCATATTTCTTCCATAGGAAACACATACATGTATTTACAATGTTACTTACTGTATACCAAAAGGTTGCTTGCTTAATACACTAAAACTTAGCAGACATCTTACATAGGAGCGTCAATTATTTCATAGTTGTGGTGTACTCCTTTGTTCAACTTCAAAAAAAAAAAAAGTACTAGGAAGTACTTGTTCACGAACGTCACTAATAGTCAGGCTGCCTCGCGCCATATTTCGCGAAATCGTTCACGGAATGAAAGAAGCATGAAATTTGGCAGGTTGCAAGAACATCCCATATGAAGTATTTTAAGCTATAGGGCCATCGCAGATTTGACCCCTGACCCGAATGGCGGCCATTTTCCAAAATGGCCGACAAAAAAATATATGATCATCAATATCTCATCATCTAGTCAACTCAAACTTCTCATATTGGTGTTAGAATTTATGTATTCAATAGTAGACAATGTCTGCTTTCAAACATATATCCTTAACCTTTGACCTCTATGACAGCCATCTTTCAAAATGGCCGACAACAAAAAATAAGCGTTAATAGCTCAGTATCTAATACAGTTAGAATCATGATAATTATGTCATATCATATATATTCATTCATAATTATTGTAATAAACCTAGTAATAATAATAATATGTTATTGGGAACTGATAATTTTTCATAAGAACAATTATTAATGGGTCAGAAAGATGTACAAAGTAAGTATTCAGTGCTCCTCTGTGAGTGCACCCCCACTGCAGCCACAGGGAATTGAGTTCAAAGGGGGGTTTAGTTGAACCCCTGAACTCCCGGACTATAAGCCTGTGGTTCTCAGAAAAATCAATATTTTCTAAGAAATGTAGTATGTAGTATGTGTGATACTAGTACAAAGTATTTGTGAAATAAAAATAATAGTTTTATTATGTAATAATATACTTTCGTATCATGTCATCAAAAACATATAAATTAGTAGACCCCAACTCATCAACTTGTGCTGATAAACATGACTGTATAGAATGGGACAACTCATCTACTGAGAATGATTCTACTGAATGGAACAAGTGTGTTATTTGCCAAAAAACCACTGAAGAAATACTCCGATGTCCAGACAATTCAAAACAGAATTCCAAAGGCGCTGGGTACAAAACTCTTGCTGACAATTTACAGGGCTTCAAGGAGATTGACTGCTTACCATCACATATCCTTTGCCGGTTAAATAAATGGTCAGATATTGAAGAAACATTTAGAAATCACAAAGCCAAATGGCATGATGTTTGTCGACTTCAGTACAATAAAACTAAACTGGAACGTGCTGCAAAGAGGAAAGCAACTTCAGAAGAAAGCAGTGTCAGTGATGAAGCACCAAAGAAATTTACTCGCAAAAGTGTAGCTAAACCTACTTGTGCGTCAGAACTTTGCTTCTTCTGTGATGATCTTGGAACAGATAGTGAGAGATTGTGCAATGTGTCAACCTTAGAACTTGATGTTCGTATCCGTAAATGTGCAGCAGAGTTGAATGACCAAAAGTTGCTGTCTAAATTGGGATCATGTGATCTTATTGCACAAGAGGCCAAGTACCACCTTTCATGTCTAACTGTCTTATACAACAGATCGAGACCAAAAGGTACTTTGCATTTAAATACAATGGTCCTAGTCTTGTTATTTTATTATATTTGTGATATTGTTTTGACATCCTTAATGTATTATGTTCATCATTATATTCATTTCTATTGATGATTAAGAGTGTTTCAAATTGACACATCACTCTACAAATGTACTTATTCATGCATTTATTTGAAAAGGTACCAACGACCTAAAACAAAGCAAGGCCATGAATGATGCCATAGCACTTGCAGAGTTGATTGCATACATCAAAGATACAAAGGCAAGCTCTGAACATACGCCCGTTTTTCGACTGGCAGATCTGAATAAAATGTACTCTACCAGAGTTGAACAACTGGGAACTGCCTTGCCAAGTGGCCGTGTGAATTCCACTCTCCTGAAAGAAAGGATTCTTGCACAATTCTCTGACTTGGTAGCTCATCAGGAAGGTCGAGATGTCCTTCTTGTATTCAAAAAGGATGTTGGGCCAGCAATGAAAAAAGCATGCTACCAGGATGCTGACGATGACGCAGTGATCCTTGCAAATGCTGCAAATATCATTCGTAGAGATATTTTCAGCAAGAAAGTTACTTTCACTGGGACGTTCAACAGCCAGTGTCAGGAATCGTCAGTTCCAAGTTCATTGGTCGCATTGGTTTCTATGATTCTGTATGGTCCAAACATCAAAAGCCAGTCAAGTTACTCGTCAATACCTCAGGCTGTACTAACTGTGTCACAGTTAATGATGTTTAATTGCTTCACTAAGTGCAGAGATACTAGTTCTCCCACGTTGAGACACAATCAAGAGAGAGAAACCCCACTTCCACTGTACCTTGGAATGCTTGTCCAGAACAGAACCCGCAAGAAAGAGCTCGTAGACATGCTGTTTGAACTGGGCCTGTGTATCTCATACGATCGAGTGATGGGAATTTCCACTGCTCTAGGAAACAATCTATGCAGTCACTTTGAGAGGGAGAACGCTGTCTGTCCTCCAAAACTGAAAGGAGAACTCTTTACAACGGCAGCCATTGATAACATTGACCATAATCCTAGTGCAACAACGGCCCAGGATTCATTTCATGGAACTGGAATATCCCTGTTCCAGCATCCCAGTGAAAATGCAAATGGTATTGAACGGAGCACCATAGAATCTTTAGACAGTGAGCACATCAGTTCTAAACGAGGCATGGACAAATTGCCACAGTCATACACTGATATACCACCAGTTACTCTTAGTAAGAAAGACCCTGTGCTCCCAAGACTTCCGGGTCCCAATAAGTCAGACTGTGCGCTCATCCCTCAAGCCCTGCAGGTAGAATACAGGTATAATCAGTTTTGGTTTCTATACACATTATGTTTTTATAAATGAAAACGTTATTTGGTCTCTCATCTAATCTAGGTCAGATTTGCAATGCCCTGGTAAGTTGTTGATTTAACTTGTGGTTATTTCAGATGGCTCGAGCATGTCAGACAGGTAGTGGGCGTGGGCTCACTTGATAGGAATGAGAATATATCATGGGCAGCCTACCACGCCAGCCGTCAAAATGATGAAACTATGACCTGTAAAACATCACTTAGTTGCCTACTACCCCTGTTCTATGAAGAGGCAAAGTCTGTATCTATGCTTCGCCATGGGATGGACATTGTGAAAGCTGCAGTGGGCATTCTAAATCCTGGACAGATTCCAGTCATTAATGCAGATCAGCCTTTGTACACACTGTGTAAGCATATCCAGTGGACCTGGCCTGGCCGTTATGGGGAAGATCACTTTGTGATTATGTTTGGGGGTCTGCACATAGAGATGAATGCTTTTAAGATATTAGGAAACATGCTTGATAGCAGCGGTTGGACTGGTGCACTCACTCAAGGTAACATTGCCTCCTCAGGCACAGCTGACTCCTACCTAAAGGTGTCCCACGTAGCACGCACGCGACATGCTCATCAGGTTACAGCGTCAAGCCTGCACATTCTCCTGCACAAAGCCTACACTGATTATGTCAACAATCAAGATAGTGAAGAAAATGTGAAGACAATAGAAGTCTGGAGTGATGAGAAGTCCGCAATCAGTCCACAGTTTCAGTTTTGGTTAACCATTTTGCAATTGGAACTCAAGGTATTGCTGTTTGTCAGATCGCTGAGACAGGCTGATTTCAAACTTTATGTAGATTCACTATCAAAGATTGTACCTTGGTTTTTTTCTCTTGACCACACCAACTATGCACGGTGGATTTCCGTCCATTTACGTGACATGACAACTCTTGGAAGTAAACATCCTGCTATATACAAGGAGTTCCTGGATGGAAACTTCACTGTGAAGAAAACCAAGCGAGCATTTTCTAATATAGCAACAGACCAAGCTCACGAACAAAACAATGCCTGTGTGAAGGGCGATGGAGGTGCTGTAGGCTTAACGCAGAACCCCACAGCCTTACAAAGATGGATGGTGTCAGGTCCAGAGATGGCTCGTCTGATTGACGAGTTTCAAACATCAGTAGAAAAAGATAAAATGGAGTCAGATCGTCGTCATCATGAACAAACAGGAAGTACACAGAAAACATTTTTCGACCAAGTTAATGCCCTCAGTAGTGCAATTGAAGAGATGGGAAACCCATTCACTGAAGAGAGTGGTGATTTGCTCGTCTTGGACACCAGGGAGCTCTCTGATCCAGCAGTGCACAGCACAATGCGCACACTGGAGAAAAAAGGACAAGAGCAGTATGATGCAATTGTTAAAGAACGTCTGGTGACAAATGAAAAACATGTTAATGATTCAATTAAAATATATTTCCTCTTTTCAGTCGTCCACTAGTACGTGAACAGTCAACAGAAAAGCAACTGCTGACATCCGTGAAGAGTAACTGTTCGCTCTTCTCCAGTTTGTACATATCCTGCCAAAGATGTGATGGCAACCTTGATGAGTTTTTTGCCCATGAGAATCAGGCATACCCTCTATCACTTTCTCATGTGGGCAAGCTAAGGTTAGGAACAAAGTCTGACATATAATAGTAAGCTGCCTAAAAGAATTGGTTCCCACCCCAACCGAGGAATCCAGAACAAATGAATCACTATATGATAACACCCCTGCAGTGAATGTTGTCATCCTGGATGGAGCAGTATTAGTGAATATGCTGAAGCCTGGGACAGTGCGTACCTTTTCAGAATATGCCTCCCAGATATTCTTATCATATATCACTACACAGCTACTTTGCGTGAAGAGAGTAGATGTGGTGTGGGATGAATATGTAGATGGCAGTCTGAAAGAATACACACGTAGTACAAGAGGTAAAGGAAGTCGTAGGCGGCAAGAGTTTTTGAGGAATGATGCCAACAAGGGCAGAACTCTTCACGTTTTTGAGCTTGCAAATAGCAAATCTAGTAACCCCGTTTCAGGTGATCACCACACACCACCATGATGTACTCTGCACACAGCCATTGGATACCACCGAACTTGCTCCTTGTACTCAGGAGGAAGCAGATACCCCCATTTTCTTGCATGTACGCGATGCTACAAATCAAGGTTGTCGTAAAGCAATGATCCGTACAGTTGACTCTGACGTAGTAGTGTTGCTGTTGCAGCTGTTCCACAGCTTAACATTGATGAGCTTTGGATTGCATTTGGTACAGGCAAGAGTTTTCGATACCTCCCTGCACATCATATGTCTAATGCACTTGGTCCAAATCGCTGCACAGCCTTGCCATTCCTGCATGCATTTAGTGGCTGTGATACAGTTTCATGCTTTGGTGGCCGTGGAAAACGCACTGTCTGGGACATCTGGAAGGCATATGGATGAGGTGACTCCAGGTGCATTAGCATCAACTCCCGATCTCAGCCAGTGCATGACCACCATGATGTTCTGGAGCGATTTGTGATTTTGCTGTATGATCGCACAAGCAGTAAAGAAGATGTGAATGTTGCCAGAAAGCAGCTATTTGCACAGAAAGGAAGACCAATGGACGGGCTTCCACCAACCAAAGCTGCACTAAAAGAGCATACAAAAAGAGCTGCATACCAGGCAGGTCATGTCTGGGCCACCATGTTTGTTCGTGAACCCATTTTACCATCTCCTGCTGAATGGGGATGGTTGCAAACAGACAATGGAGGTTGGAAAGTAAAATGGACGGAGCTGCCTGAGGCTTCACATGCCTGTCGCCAGCTATTAAGGTGTGGGTGTAAAAAAGGCTGTAGAGCCAAGTGCAAATGTGTAAAGGCTGCACTGCCATGCACTGCTCTCTGTCTGTGTGGAAGCATATGTGACCGTGAATGAAATGTTATTTGCTCAATACTGCACCATGACAAACAAGGTGTACATGTATGACAATGGTATCTATTACGTTGTACTTTTTTGTAAATAATTATGTTGTACATAGGTAAAGATCTGTTGCTTTACGAAGTGATCCGTTAATTTTGAAATATATCCCTGGTATTTACATATACTCGTTATATTGGTATATATTTACAGTGATGCATATTGATTGTAAGATTTCATAATGCATAGGTATAAAATATAGATAAGCAAATGTTATTCCTTTTATTTTCACAACTCAAACTCAATGCACAAACAATTAGCTGGTCACAAATTCTACCTATAATCTACTTCTACAAGATTTTGGTGGTCGATCACGATTCTATATCAACTAGGCAAAGAGCTACTAACTCATATATTTTCATCGGCCATATTGTGGCCGCCATATTGAAAGATGGCTGCCATAGAGGTCAGAGGTCATTGATTTAGTTATATTAGAACACCTTAACTTAAAACTGTAGGTTTGACCACCAAAATCACACTTACGAGTTGACTAGATGATGAGATATGGAAATTCATATATTTTTCGTCGGCCATTTTGGATAATGGCCGTAATTGAGGTCAAAGGTCAAATAAAGGATATATGTTTGAAAGTAGACATTGTCTACTATTGAAAATATATGTTTTAACACCAATATGATAAGTTTGAGTTGACTAGATGATGAGATATTGATGTTCGTTTTTTTTTGTCGGCCATTTTGGAAAATGGCCGCCATTCGGGTCAGGGGTCAAATCTGCGATGGCCCTATAGCTTAAAATACTTCATATGGGATGTTCTCGCAACCTGCCAAATTTCATGCTTCTTTCATTCCGTGAACGATTTATCACCAGGCAGCCTGACTATAAGTAACAACGTTTGACATACAACGTTTAGGTGCACCTGCAGGCACTGATCTGTATTTATGTTATGAAAATGAAGGTCGTCATTTCCGCTGATCTGATCGGAGATGGCAGTGCCTACTTTGATTTGATTTTAGAAAATAATAATCAAACTAGATACTCCGATATGACTGTATTCTATATTTAGACTAGCAATCTCTCTGCATTAATGTTTCATTAAAAATCCAATGTTCAACCGTGACTGCACCCAGGGCAGTCAACTTACTTAAATGCCTCGCCAATTGGGGTAGACTTTTGGGGTGGACGCTAAAGTCCACCCGTCCCGGGTTCCTACACTAACTACTTTGCTTACACTCTCCCCCCCCGTGCACCCCCTTGTTTATGATAAAAATATACTACTAGTCTTAATACAAGAGATAAATGAATAAATAAGAATAACTAAATAATGGTGATAATATGAATCACATCAAGTATCGGTGCAGTGTTCTACCAAGTCTACCAAGTCCATATATTGATATGAGCAAAATTTAAGTATCAAAATGTGGCATCAAAATGCAATCCCTATATGCGCATGCAGGAGCAGCATGCAAAGTCTTTTTTGATATTCTTATTATTATAAAAACAGAACAAATTATGAGGTCCGAAATGTACTAAATTTGATTGAAATCACAAATTTTCACATCTTCAATGCTTTATCAAGTAAAAAATTGTATTTTATTGTGGTGTTATATGAATCACCGAGATTTCGAGCAAAATTATGGGCATGCATTATGGCATTGTCACTGAAATAAAATTATTAAAACTAAAAAAACTATAAAAAATGTGTGAGTTGTCATATATAGCATTAAGTTATTTTGTTTACAATTTGTGAGTCCTATCCCATATAGATCTTTTACATTTGTTTTTCCATCTCATCTTTTCCATCCTCATTTTACTCTTTTCTTTCTATATATTAGATATTATTTCATCTTCAGCTCCCCCCAGATTATCCGCCCTTGCCTAACTCTTGGTGCAGAATGAAGAATGGTAAATGAGGAGCATAGCATTATAATACTTTATTTTGTAAAAGCATACTATGTATAGCTGTTGTGTATCTGACGAATCTGCTGTGACGTATCCTGATGCGCACTGCAGAATAATCTGATACATAGAGAGAACGTGGTTCTCTTCCCATATGACTGTTGTGTATCGGATGAATCTGACTCGCCTAAACATCAAGTTAGAATATTCTTACACAATATTTTACGCGCGACAACATGGGTAAAAATAAGGACTCAAAGAGATTCAAATTGAAGCATTCAGAACTTCAAGTGAGTCAACAATTTCAAAATATCGTGGACCTACACATTGAAAACCTGGCTTTGAAGATGCAAAACGACCTAGTAAGACTTATGTTCGCCAAAAAGAACTGCGAAGAAGCAAGAGTAGTGGAGATTTTTGAGCGCACCGAAAATGCGCTTGTCGGGCAATATGGAGAAATGAAGCAGGTTGCTCAAGCGAGTGAAGATGAAGAAAATTGCAGCAAAGTGAAAGCTCTGCAGGCCATGGAATTGCGCGTTAAAGAGGTCAACTTTCGGAGGAGCACGTATGTGGTAGTGGCGGGAACGACGTCACACATGATGCCAACTAAAGAAGTGTCACAATTAAAACATTTTAGTAGTTAATCCTAGGACTAATAAATAACGTATATGGGGCGGGAGCTGCATTTCTTTATCAACCAAGGTGTCCAAAAGAATGTATTGCTATCGTAAATTCATTTGGACATGTCTAAAATACTGAAAACGCTGATCTAAAATCCTTTATTTTTTCCTACAAGTTGATGAATCAAGCCACATGAACCATTGCTCCATTGGTATTGCACGGTGAAATTTATATACCCAAACACAAAAACCTGTGTAGTGCAAGGCAATAAATGCTATTTTCATAACAAATCACTAATATATTTTCTAAAAATGACACGAATTCAACGTCTTTATGGTGTCAAGCTCGTTCAAATTTAATCCAAAGGTCCAGCCAGTTTTACTTTTACATGATTTATTTACTTTGGCTGTCTTTTGTATGCTGCACATATGTTTTTAAAAGTGAGACGTGTGCAAAACATCATAAAAAATACGTTAGGGGTAAGACAATTAGCAAAATAAGCAAATGCTGTACTTTCATTTATCATAGTTGTGATTTATCTATATTCTGGATATTAGAGATTAATATAGATATTCTGGATCAGGATTGGAATATGTTTCTCTTAATACTAGTTCAATTGATTGCATCTCAAGTTGATTTTTATGAAAATAGTCCGGTCTGTTTGTCAACACAAAATCCATATTGGGTCCAGACCGGATATGAATTTCTGTATCTGGTTCCTAGCCAATCTGATAACCCTTTATATATATAGCCAATGGATAATTAATAAGCAGTTTTATCAATTTATAAGTAGCAAAATCATACATAGTCTGAAAAACTGTGACCACAAACTTGAAATGAAAAGTCAGATTTTGATGCTCTGATTTAAAAAAAAATAAAATGTCAATTGAAAAGTCTATTGAAGGTCAAAAACTCACACTTATGGTTATTTGTAAAATCCATGAAGCCATGATTCCTACTCATAGTACCAAATTTCATTTATTCTTTAGTATGCTGGTGTGTACTGGTGTAGTTAATCCTTTTAAAAAATATAATATTTGGAATGTGTGATATTATCATGATCATGTATATAGTAAAGAGGTTCATGCAATTCTGTTATAAAATAGTTGCTTAATGATCCTATATGGCGTGGCAGGACAAATGAAAAGATGCTCAGGAAAATGGAATGCTTTAATGACTGTAAAACAATCTCTCAATTATAACTATTATTCAGTTTGATTAAAACAGCTTCAAAGCAGTGATTGCTGCATGCAGTTGATCTAATTTCTAACCATCACTCATGTGGCTTACGTTGCATTCTACAAGTATTAAAGAACTTAAATGTTAGTAGATGGACTAGAATAAGTGGGCTTGATCTTACAACACTGTGGTTGTGAGATCAAAATGATGTTGTTATTTCAGAGGGCACTGTTGAATATGTTGCGATCAGTCTCATGGGTTTGGCTGGGCACGCTCGTCAGTTCGTTTTATCGCCATGGGCGAGAGATTTTAAGGATGGGCGAGAGATTTTGCTTACTCTTTCACCAATGTGGCGTATCATTTTCATTCAAGAAAAATTCGTAAAAAAACGAATTTTGTCCGCTAAATCGAGACTAAATGTTAGAACGCCGTTCGCCATCAATCATTCTAGTTGACAACATTTCGGAACGCCGTTCGTGGATAGACTGTTACACTGACCCCTTTTCTGCGCCGCACGCTTGTTGAAATATCATTATTACTGGTGGAGCGTAGCAGAGCGAGATAGAGGCAGTGTAACAGTCTACTGCTGATACAAACATAGGTAAAATACAGCGTGTTCAGCCATGTTATAAATCAATGAGAGCGCTATTCGTTGCAACGGTGTGGTTTTGCCAACATGGCAGCACCAATGTAGTTCATCAATATAGCAAGACTGTATTTGAAGAATACTATCTTCCTTAGAATGAAAAAATACATGGTGATGTCTCATTGTTCTTTTCCGTCTGTAAATTTATGTTACTGTCTTGCACTTGTGTGAATTGATTTTGTAGCCTGATCCACATAATCTAGTATGTGAATTGAGCTATGAACTATTTATGAAATCCAGTGTTTGATTTAAGTGAAAATTCCATGCATACATTATACATGAATTGTTTATAGTGTAGAGATTATGTGGAAAAATAAACTAAATTTGTATACATGTGACAATGACATGGTAAAACAAATTAACTAATCAAAAATTATTTGGGGTATATTTATTACAAAATGTATGATTTCTTTTTACTTGTTGGTAAAATATGATAAGTCCATAAAAAAATCATAATATTCAAACATCAACTTACATTGTTGCTGTGTACATTTAGATAAAATATGATTGTAACGTATTTGATGGACTAGTTCATGCTAAGTGTGAAACAAAATTTTAAGTATTACAGCACATTGGCAAATCAGTAGACGATTACTGTAAAGATAAAATATTTTGTGGCTATTAACTTATTTTGTGACCATTTAATTTTGTGATTTTTCTATCCTAGACATACTTTACACAGGCTATTAATGTTTGCTGACTATTTAAGTTTGCGTTTTTGCAAACTAAATTCGCAAATTACGACATGCACAAACATTTCTAGTTTTACAGTGTATCAATTTTGCCACTTTATGACCTAATTATTCAAATTACTGTTCTCTAATGAAAATCATTTACATGTATGACACACTGGATAGTTATACATAAGATAACATAGTATTTAATTGTTTTAAAAACTTGAAAGCATCTGTGATGTTATAATTTTGCGGACACCAACTTTATTCCACAAATTGGGGCTTCTTACAATATTTTTCCCTTGGACACTTATTCTGTAAATTATTGGAACTGATTCACACCTTGTGCTTCTTCATAACTTGAAAGGATGTACGCACTTACAGAAAATTTAAACATTTCAGGCTTTTAACCATGCAAAATAGCCATATTGTTAAGAGGCAAATGGGCAATGACTGGAACAGCTGTGTTTATACTTTTTTTAGAAACATATAAATAATCCCTATATTAGGTCAAGATTTCACATCTAATGTTTGCTTAATCGTTAATGACGTTGTATAATCTCCTGAGCATTTGGACATTATTGACCAACAGAAGTTATGCTATCCTTCACTGGTTTAAGTCAGTGGCAGTCCCAACTATGCAAATTGCTCTTACATTTTAATTGGGCTTTACCTCTTTCAAAGTGTGTAAATTTGCAAATTTACAGTTTACAGTTTGAAAATGATGGAATGATCAGATTTCTGTAAGCGTGCATATCTAGGTTACTTAGAAGCATGAAACTTTGCGTTGGTGCAGTATTTTAGTTTAAATCATGTCTAATAATTTTTAGAATAAGTGTCTTCGTAATCTGGCAAAAAAAGCAGAACAGAATTGGTGTCAGTATAATTGGCTGATTTTGATAGAGATTCCACTCAGATTGTGCGAAGTTGTGAGCAGGATCCGATATACCTCCATCTCTCTGATCATGTCAGATTTCAAGTCTAATGTTAGAATGCCCACCCTCAATGGGCATTTGAACTGCTAATGTAACTTGTTCCACATCAAGCATCTTAACTTAGGGGTGTACAATAGCTAATGTAAACGATTGTCCGCGACACGCCTGCTGCATTTGAGGTGGAGATTTGGTATCCGTGGGAGGCTGGGTCAAGTAATGCACTGTTGCAGTCACATTCTGGTTCATTAATCCACAATTTGGCACAAATAAGCCAGCTCCAGTTTTGGGGACTGGCCTCCTCTGTCATAAGCACATTTTGAACAGCGTGAATAATCCATTTATATCGATTTGTATTGCACACATATGTCCTTGGTATATATAAGCCGTCTCTTGCAGTAATACTATCAACTGATATGACAACTGCCGACTATAGACTATGATAAGTTTATAACTAAGCGTGTACACACAAATCACAAACTCTGGCATCTTATACTACTTTAGCCTAGACACTGTCATTACTGACACTTGACTATTCACAATATTGTCTTATTATTATATTGACACAAACGGCCAACATAAATCCATCAATGACAATGTCAATGTCTATACCATTCATCCATAACCAGTGCAGATCTAGATCTATGCACAGTTCAGATGCACAGTTCACAACTATCCTTATGAGTCATGAAAGAATTATCCATCTAGATCTATATAGGTCTACACCAATGCATCATTATATTTGAGTTTTCATTCATCAAACTTTAATGAACTCGACTGTAGATCTAGTACTCACTAGTAGCATGGGCCACGGATACTGAAATTTGACAGTAGATCTATATTTCGCCGTCGCTGATGTCAACACCAGAAAATCTATGCCTTTTTGTATTGATTTGTAATAGATTGTTGATCTTCTACAATTTTAAGCCTACTATTATTGATTTTCACGTTTATTGGACAACGTGGGCAACTGCTTAGCATGGGCCATGGATACTTAAATTTGACAGTAGATCTAGTACTTCACTGACGACGATAGACGAATAGAAAGTTTAATACTGTGGATTAATAAAATCAGGCAACATTTTGGGTATTTTATGTCAAAATAAATGGAGAATACAACAAATATTATTGACGATGGTAAGTAATTACACAGAAACTCCCTGTTATGGAGATCCTCAAGTGTAAATTTTATTTAAACCCATCAATTTTTTTTTTTTTTTTTTTCATCAACGTCATTATTGAAGGGTAGACGTGTCAAAGTATACGTCGAACGCATTGTGTTGTACGCTAGTCGCCCTGAATAGTGCTTCTAATATAAGTACTAGACCCTTTACGTCACGGGTCGCTTATGTAATTGGTAGATAAAATAAACTTGCTTAGTTCACTTAATTGGCACCTCGTCGGGTATATTATTTCAAAATGAAAGACGAAAATAAGAAATATCTTTGATGACGGTAAGTAATTGCAGAGAAACCCGCTCTTCTGGAGACCCCAAAAATAAATTAATCAATGACAAAGTGATAAAAATCAAATGTTTGGCAGAAAAAAGATCTTGTACTGGCTTACAAAATTTCTCAAAGGAGTACCCATTCTCTTTTGGATATAGCCTGTACACTCCTGCTTTTCTATGTTAAACATCGGCCCATATGGGGCATCTTTGACAACTTTTTCAAAACTTTTAGAATCACCATCACCAATATAAACTTTATACCTTAAACCATACTTTTCGACTGATCTCCTGAAAAGTGTAACTGCCCCTTAGAATTTTAAAATAATTGTTGGGTTACGAAAAACACCGATTAGTGTGAGCAAATACAGATTCTATCTGCATCTTACACATACTTCGCTCCACAAAAAGTATAAAGGAATAAATATCTACTTAATATTAACAGCTTTGTGTTTGGGGTTAAACAATTTAAGAAAATAAAACAGCTGATATGATGATTGATAATCACAGGAATAAAATTAATTCGTTGGGAAGTAAATATGACAAAACATAACTAATGTATCTGAAACTACCATCATAATATTTCAAACTTGTGGTATGATTTTGACAAAAGAGTAACAATTATGAGCATTAACATAATTGGGCTTTTTCTTTTTCAAATTTCTGCTCCAGTCGCTCATCGAAGGCTTTCTTTCTATAGAGCTGAAAGATGTCTGGATTTTATTTGAAATATGGATAAAGACCATCCTCATCCTGGTGTATTTAGAGTTAATTATTCAATTTACCAGTTTAAATTTTTCGCTTTGTATATGCTGTGTGAACAAAATTCTGTAGATTGGCGAGTAATAAATAAAATGTTCTTAAAATCAAATCAATGATATGTTACGTTTTTCCATTTAAGGATTATATTCATTTATATAAAATTATGAGACGTAACTTGCCTGGACACTACACAGGATTACCCCCCTCTTGCGCCAGGGAGTTTGGGGTATCCCCCCATTTTTTTTAATGTGATGCATTCTTCTGCAATCCAGTGTATAAATTACAGCAAAATTTGGTACTTGAAAGACTTAAAATAGATATTTTATTTTTTCAAATGTCCAACAAGATTCACTTCATCACTTTAAAAGCAGTCATACTATATGTAACATAGTTAAAATAAAATGCATAAAATATTTACTTACCAGACCATACAAGCATGGAAAGAACCTTCCTTGAATCTGGTTATGGTCCATATGCTTTCTCAGCCAGTGTCCTAGCAAGTAACTATACTTTAAGAATAGTTCTTAATTTTTGTATATCGTGGTCTATATAGTACTATCATGGTAATGTAAACATCAACAAATTTGAAAAGGAGTCTGTTGACTCGAAACATGTTAATATAATAAAGATATGTAAATGAAAAGGTTTGATCGTTTTTTGGAATAGTGAACGGCAAAAGAATGAAAGACAAAATAACATAAAATAAAATGGTTCAATTTAAAAAACATCACGTACATTTGTCATTGATTTTTCCTTACTTTGAGCATTTTTTCGCAAAAAGTAGGACTTCAATATGTACATTTAGTTAATTTTAGGTTTTAGGTTGCTTTTCTAGAAAAATTCGATTAGCGTTACGGATATTGGTATTTACATTTGCAGTAGATCTTTCACTTGAGCCCATCGAGTGGGCTCAAGGGGCAAATTGCCCTTTGATGGATCCCCCCTAATACTTATACCAAGACTTCCTCGATTGGAAAAAGGTCTTGGGTCACATGCCAGGCAAAAAGCCAGTATTTTTCTCCACAAGCTATTTTCATATTTACATACTTTTCATCAACCCCACACATTATTTTGTGTTGGTTTGAAGGTCCAGATATTCTTTCTTTAACAAACTTTTCATATGCAATTCTACCACAATTTGCAGTGTCTAATATGTTCTCAGTAACAGCTTGAGGCATTATAATGTTGCTTGTCAAGTGAACAAGTTTCTCTTCTGTCCCATCCTCATTTTCTACGGTATTGAACATATTATTTTTAGAGAGGACCTCTTTGAGTTTTTGAATGTTTGCCTCTTGACGTTGTACTTTTTGATCATTCAAGTCCTGATGGTGCATTTTTGATGGACCTTCCACGTTTAATATTTGTTCTATTTGTTGAGATACAATTGCCAATACAGGACTGCTCAAGCAATACCGCAGTAACGTCTCAGGGTGAGTTGTTATTCCAGCTATACCTCCAGCTCCTTTGTCCGTTCGCTCTATCACCTTTTTAATCCCCTGACCTAGGGACACGGTGCCGTATTCAACCACTACCGAGCTGCATCCCGGGAGTGCAAATGAGTGGTGACGCCGGGTTAAATTCTTCACGTGGCTGTCGCCAATTACCATTATGGTTTCATACTTTGAGTCTCTCCGCTCCGTGAGTGCTCGTAGTTCGGGAGTCTTTGCTCCTCGCAGTCCGCTCTGTGTGCCCCCGTCGGCGGTCCCCCCGTGGGGGCAGTCGGCCTCCAGCAGGCCACGGACCCGCACGAACGCAGTTTGCCGAGCATGGTTTGCTGCTCCGTCCTCGGCCCCAGAAGTTGCTGTTTATGTCTTCCATGTTGATGCAGTGGCAAACGAGGCGCTGGCGAAAATCTTGGCCAAAAGCAACGCCTCATCACATCAACTCGTACATTGAGGCACCTAAAAAGTTAGATAAGATATTGCATCATATATTGACTCACAAACAATCAATCCCGATCAATGGGCTCAAAAAATATAATGTATGTGTAAAGTCTTATCACCAGTCCTTTTGAAGACTACAAAAAAACTTTAATAACTATAAATTTCCCACACAACAAAATCATATCTTTTAAGGACCTGTGGACATCCTGTATACAAATGTATTCAGTATTAGTGTTGTAGCAAACAGTTTAAACCAAGAAAGTTTATGAGTGACTCCAAGTCTAAAGTCAAGAATAGATTAAGCAATATCCCCTAGCGGCTCAAGTGTTGGTCCTCCTATAGAAAAATTAATGCCGTAAATAATTAAAAAAACTAAGTTATTAAATATTGTTAGATTCTGAGTGAGACATAAGCAATATGTTTTTTTTAACAGAATTAAGAATCCATAGACCATTATACAATTTATGCAAAATATCAATTAAACTGAGAGATGGTAAGTTTAATTTGTATATAATTATGGATATTTCAACAAAAAATCTTATTTTGTCACTGTAATATACCACCAATGTTTTTACATCATAGTGTAATCATAATTCATTTGTATTTTGCTATGAATTGATCAATTCAAATCACTAGATTGTCCTGCCGATTGTCTGTACATGGCAATCTCTTCTGTGTACTGCCTTTTTAGGTCCTGCCACTTCTTCGCGTACTTATTGGATTTCTTAACCTGCTCAAGTTTGGTTTGTAACTTCTTCCTCATTTTCAGCATTTGCTGCCTTTAAGCAATTTGCCTCCATGATTCCCCTATTCCGTATCAAAGCAAATGCTTTTCTTTTTTTGCATTTATCATAATCTGAAATGTTTTTACCTCATCCTCCAGTGCATGAACGAGTATGAGATAACTGGCAAATTTGACTTCACCGATCTGCAATAGTGGCACATTCCATGCACGACTGGGTAACGCTTTATTACTTCAATTAATCGTTTTATCTCTGACCAGGACCAATTTTCAGCTCTAGAAGCAATTTTTAAAAAGCACCTGTTTCGTAACAAAAGACTTGACTCTTAACAAAGAAGAATTTGACGTGTACAATAACAAAATGTTGACTTAAAAGTTACACGTTTGAACTTGACATTGTGAGTAAAAAGGGAATAGGTGTTAACATTGTGTTTTTTTCATTTACAATAAGAAAAGAGTTAAAATTTAATCGGAGTTGATTATATAATCATTATTATTTATTAACAGTTCTATTTATTAACCTTGGAATGATGTACAATTCATGTACAATGATAACCAGCAATAAACCACTGAAACTAACCAGTTCAAAACTACTTTGGATAGTTGTGACGGTCAGACTGGGGCTTTTGATGAACATTCGTGACGGTCTGACTGAGGCCTTATATCAACATTTGTGACTGTGAGACTGGGGCTTTTAGGTTTTTAAAAATTCATTTTTGCTTGGGCTCATTTTAGTTGTTACATGGTTAAACGCCTCTTTTTCATTTTACCACGACAGATGCATGAAAATAGACTATGGTACTGGAATGAGATGATGTAAAAAAGTAAATACATTTTATTTACTAAGAATAAAAAAAACAGAAAAACTGAATATTTCTTGGAATTTCATTTTCATATTGCAACGAGGACATTGTGTTCAGAATTAATTGAATCGATTTTCTCTTATTAACACAAGTAATCCTTGTGAATGATGTAAATGTTCTTTTCATAAGATATAATTAGTGTCCATACTGTGAAATAAATAATGCTATGACCTCTTTATGGAAACTTTTGAAAATACATTGTTGTTTTTAAAGACGATTCATGAAAATTATAATTATAAAGCAGTTTTCGTCCTTCTAGATTGTTGTGGAATAGTTTAGGTATTTGAGTATAACCAGCTTATTGGTAAACCAGGAAGATGGACAAATTCTAATAATGCTTTTACAGTTTTTAGTACAGTACATCTGGTATCATCTATAGGCGGTGAGCTAGCGGCAGAAATTTGGCTTATTGGTACCACCAAGATGGACTTGTTAATAAAGTTAAGACACGTCTCAGCTATCAGAAAATGCTTGGTGGACATCTGTAATGAGTAGCTTTTATAGAAATATCACTACTTTTTATAGTAACCTATCTAAAAAGTACAAAACTATGAAATCCTGTTTTTTGGACTACATACAATATTTATATATATCTAAAATACCATATATTATCCCAAATGTGTACTATATTGTTTGCTTGCATTACTATGGCATCAAAGTACAGTTAAAGTGGTTTTATGGAGTAAAAATATAATATTTCAACAAAAAAAGACCCTCATTTTGAAATTCCGGCATAATTAGTTCTGTCACTATTATGCACATTTAAATGATATCTTGTTCAGAATTGCTTTCCTATTTGCCCTTTAGTCCAATTCATATTTCCACTAAATATATATATATATGTAAATATTACCAATATTACAGTGTATGAAGTTATTTATGCTACAACTACTGCATTAATTGAGAAACAATAAACATTTCAGACATTGATTGATATATCTTGTTGTATGGTAAATAACGTTTTCCAAATTAAGGTATTACATATGATAATGAATCTAATAAGAAACAATAATTCTGTACTTCAATTTAATTTACTTGTGAACAAATGTAAACCAAAACCAAAAATACCAAGTAAACATTTCTGTATGCTTGATTATGATACTTGTTACAATTAACGTTACCTACACATTGAATGTATCAAAGAATGATCTTTGATATGAAAAACAATCAGTTATGAACATTTCAAATGTTCTGTGATATCAAAAGCAATTATTTATCAAAATTTCAAATAGTTTATTCAACCTCATCAGACTTGAATATTATCCTTAGAAAATTCCAAGAGAAACATGCATATGTATACCTATTTAAAAAGTATGATTCGTAATCAAAATTAGTAAACTTGTTCAGATCATTCAATGCTGCTACACACATATACCAAATTTAATTGATGTCATAGAAAGGTATAATAGTATTATGCATAATCATATTCTGTAAAACGTCAAGGAAATAGATGTCAAACAATAATTGCAATTTGTTTGATTATATTGTCATATATACATGAATAATCATTTACATCCATTCAAATAAGTTCACTATAAAGCATTATTTTAGTAAATAATGTACAATATTACAGTTCCTTTTCACCACATTGCATCATCTTTATATTTCATCATCAGACGAATCTTCCTCTTGGTCACATTCCTCCTCCTCATCTTCCTCCTCATCTTCATTTCTGTTTGAACACTTTTCTGGATAACAGTTGCAGCCACCAGAGCATCTAAGTCCATTTGCAAGACACTCACATGTAGGGGCTTCACAGACCTGTCTGCATCTGCAGCATAACAGATCTAATACAACATCTGGAGCAGGCAGTCCTGTCATCCATTTGACAACCAAAGTGCCCTCATCTAATTCCCAGCCATTATCATCTTCAGGGTTTGGGATCTCTGGGTGGTTTTGAAGACATCTTTGCCATACCCCAGCCTGGTAGTTGGCCCTTAGTGAATGTTGCCACAAGCAATCTTTGCAAGGGGGGAGCTGGCTTGATTCTACATGACCCTTTCTAGCTCTGAATATGTTGTAGCGCTGTTCATTGATGGACTTCGTAGTTGATCTGGCAGTGTACATTTTGCACGTGAAAGTCTCTAGTGTGGAAAACAAATCCTCAGATAGTGTCCACCTTTGTCCAAGATCAGTGAATGCAGAGCAAAATTCCTCATTTTCACGGAGGAGATTGAGAGCCTTTAGCTTTCCTTGTCCAGAAAATGCACTAACGGAATCGCAGCCAGTAAATGCATGCATACCAGGAAGAGCTGAACATATTTCCTTACCAGCCTTCATGCAGAGGGACTGTACAGCAATGATTCTTGTTGTGTTTGTATTACCACATCTTATGTACAGGTTTGCTGGTATTCGAGACTGCATTGCCATTGCAATTATCAGCACATCTGTATCATCTGAAGCTAAAATCACAGAACCAAACTCCTCAGCTGCATGAGCTGCATGTAGAATCATGCGCGTATCAGCTTCCTCTTGTGAACACTGCAGTGCAGTTATTTCTGTGGATGAGGTGCTTGTGATTTTAAAACATTTGGGGCCACCGGTAACAAACATGGTCTTGGTTCCTAATCGATCGTTGAGTCGTTCTGTCCAGTCCTGAACAATGAAGGTAATTAGCTTTGTCTTTGATTCACCACAAGCAAGGAGTCGACGCCACTGCTTTATCTTGTGACCTGGCCTGATGTTGGCATATCTAATGCCTTCATGTGATCCCCTCAGGAACCTCTCTGCAGATTTGATTGATTTCTCATTATAAATATCAAAGACAATATCAATCCTATTACTGCCATGGCTACTGTTCATCACATTGGCTAGTAAATGTTCAGACCAGACACATCCTCAAAGGTGCACCCTTCACCATGCATTTTCTGAAGTACCGCCATAGCATCAAAAACTGTAGCTGATGGCTGCTCAACAGTGTCCACTGGGGCAACCTTCTTCTCAAGCTCTCGAGCCAGAGCTGCCTTGATGGATTTCTTCACTGTGTTATCAGCATTTGCTAAGGACCAATGTAAAGGACCTAAAGGATGTTGCAGAACTTCTGCCATATCCAGATTTCTGTTTTTTGCAATTAGCACGATTTGTCAGTCTTTAGCACAGCCTCCTCTGTCTTTGTCTTGGTCGTAATGGTGTCTTTCATACTACCAAAGGTTTGTAGTTTGAGGCGATGAATGGGGTCATGGAATGCTTTTGTATGTCCTGGGAGCATTCTTTCCGTTTCAAACTGCCTATATGCTGTTTCACCTTTCACCAGAGCACCCAAAAGGTCCTTCACTAAGTCATTTGGAGGTGCTTTTCCAGTAGATATGTTGACTAAGTCTGAAGGATCTCGGGACATGGGATTTGTCCACTGCATTTCTAGAATACCACAGATTGATGTAACATCTTCTTCATCTCTTTTTATTCTCGCCTCATCAAGGTCAGCATGGCGGATTCTTGTATTGTTATTGTTTATCAAACTGCGTAGTGGTCCAAGAGCTGCACTGCGATATTCTGCAGTGAGATAATACTTTGCTGTTGCTCCTGCATTGAGACTAAAACCTTTAGTGCCCCCTGGGCACTGAGTGTCCTTGTTAACAGTTTCTTCTAGTGTTTGATCGACAGGCAATTTTCCAAATGGGTTGATCCCCATCTGTACTGAGAAGCCACCTTCTGAAAGGTGCTTGTGCACACTTGGATAGTCTGAGACCAGTCTTGTCATCTCGCTGTAATACATGGGAAGGTATCTTGCATAGTTCTGCTTATCATAGGCGAAGCACCATGGTATGATGGCCCGAACTGAGTAGAGGTGCAAACTCCAATTGCAATTCCCTTCCCTTGAGGCACGAATCAGGTCAAGTAAAATGCCAACTAGATCAATATATGACATCCAGTATGCTGCAAGGTCTCCACTCTTGGTGCTCAGTATTCTCATGAACTCTGTGAATCGATTCAGAATTATTATACACGCAGAATCCTCGAGTACAGCTTGCAGAGTTACAGAACTTGTGTTTTCCTGAAGAGATTTCATTTTCTTGGTAACATCGACCAGTAACTGTTGATCTTCAATATGGTTTTTCTCAAGCCACGGAAAAAATGATTTCCACACTAAACAAAGCAGTGCTTCATATACCAACTTGTGGAGCCTCACACCTCTGTTATACTGCCGACCATCAAGAACAGCAGCTACTGACCCCTCAGCAATAACTCCAGACTCAACAGCCAGATCACGCAGCCCAGCGTCTGCAAAGCGCTTTCCAATAATTGATAACACATTGCACATTATGTGGAAGGGACCCATCCTTAAAATGATTCGCTTGAATTTGTTTCGGTTCTTCCAGATTACTTCAACTGCCTTTGCATATAGAGCTTGATCAAAGGTGATGACAATCTCATTCAGTTTCAGAGCATCATGAAGAGCAGAGGCTTGACACAGAATAGCATGAACTGTGCTTAGTTGTGTGGCGGGTGCGTTTATGGTTGGCAAGTAGCTTATTGTGTCTTTATGGACGGTCACATTATCTCTTACTTGTATGTTGAACCCAGTCCAGGAACATACCTTCTGATATAGCAGTGTCTTGTTGACGTGCTAAAGACCAGATGAGGTTTTTTTGTGAGGCTACCTGTGCTTCATTATCGGTTGTAACCACAAGTGGAGCTCTCAAATCCGGATTATAGCGTCTTCCAGCCACATAGTCTGGCAATAAGATTGGTATTGGTATTATGGAACGGGCTTTTTTTTTTCTGTCTTTTTCAGAAGGTGTATTTGTAGCAATGTTTACAACATACTTGCATCTATGCGGTGTACAACCAACCAACTGGAACTTAAAAACGAGGGTAGTTACCATCATATTTTGAGATTTTTTAAAAAAAATGAATACATTTTTACCAACTTATGATTTTTACTTATTATAAGTATACTAGTATGTGTGGTTGACCATTTAAAGTTATTAACTATCACTAAATGGTTTGAATATTACCATATTCAGCCAAAACAATCACTTTTTTAAAGAATCGAACCTGTAATCTTAAAATTGCTCATAGAATATTAAAGCTACCAGATTGGAATGTCCATTTGTGTTCAAGGCTTTTTCAACAATACTTTGAGTCCCTATTAATTTTAATAAAACATAAATCATTTTGTCCTTCTTTGTTACATGACAGCTGGAGTAATGTTTCTGCAGCGAAACGATGAGCAGAGCATAACATCTGCATTAACTGTGCTATCCACCTGAATAAAAACTGGAGTCCCACAAGATTTGTGGTTGACATGGACACTGCCCAAATGAATGCCATCACGAATGTATTTCGAGGTATGAGCTAAAGTTACACAACAATATGCATATCCATCCTTATACACACATGCATAGCAACAGATCATATCCAGAAAGGCTTAATGTTTCGTAAAGTTTTTAGAATTCAGCCTCACATTTTGATTTCAGAGTGCAAAATTAGATTGAATTTCACACATCCCAAGCAATTGAGAGGCACTTAAAGAAGTGCAAATTACCCGAAAGAGTCGCTTCCGAAATATTAACAAGGTAAGTGCAAATGTTTCTAATTGATTGTGTATAAATGTAGCATTTTAATATGTATTTGTTGCTGCAAGAACAATGTGACACATACGAGTGCATTGCATTATCCAGGGTCTGTAAGTGAATATTTAATTTTTAGATTATATGTTTTATTCTAAATCTTTTCATTTGAACAGTGATTTGTCAAGTACCAATTAGGTATTTATGACTATAAGAAATATCTGTCACTTTTAATTTATGCGACAGGATTATCTCAGGAGGCGAATGTTGCGAACAAAAAGATCAATGACTTGAAAACATCCATGATGTGGATAGAACATTCTGAAATACAATCATATTTTGATAAAATATGGTTTGGTAAACAAGAGGTAAATGATGCTCTATTTATGAATGCATTTGTTTAAATATGTATATGTGTCAAGACTTGAAAGATTACAGGCATTCAAAATTTAAAATGATTAATATTTCACATGTTTCACAGTTTTGGGTTCGTGCATACCACACGGACGATACACGTACTGTCCAAATCAATACAACGAATGGCGTGGAAACACTGCACAGATGGTTAAAAGAAAGGTGCAATCCAAAAGCCAACCTTCTGGAGACTATAAAATCAGTAATAGAAGACTGGTTTGTCAGTCACAAACAAAAGTAAATCATTTTTATCTAATAGATATATTGGTGTACAGCAAGTAGAAGTAAACATTTATTAAATTAACAGAAGTAATGGTTGCCCTTTAAATTTATGTGTCAATGTATATCAATATATCGATTAACTTCCAGATATATAAAAGAGCAAAGTGACATGAAACATAAATTACTACCCCTTCCCGATTTTCTGCAACATCGACCACCAACATTTACCAAATTTGTGGCGGCAGAAATGGAAAATACGAGTGTGGAGTGCATTGACAAAGAAGTCACCAATCCTCCAACGTCATGCACTTGTTCAACATTCCTGGCACATCACTGGCCTTGCAGTCACATCTTACAGAAAAGTTCTGTGATGCCGAACACCCCATGGACCACCATTGATGAAGATAGTTTCAAATTCCTGAAGAAAACACCGTCACATACACCCCTCGAACACTGCACTGTATGGCCTTAGAAGTGTTAATGAATCATGGTGAAAGATATCTCGCCAAACTACGTGGGTCACAAAATTGTGAAAAGGGCCCCCAAAGTCACCAAAATCCGCCAGTCACACCATTGCCTCATAAGGGACCGTCTAAAGTGTCCTCGGAACAAAATCTGCCAGCAACGCCCTTGTCACGTAAAGCAAATAGAAAACATGGATTGACACCTCATTGACACCTCTTAACGTTGCTAAACGAAAAGATGACGGTTAGTTGTTTTTGTGGGTTTTTTTTAAACAAATTTGCAAATTTTAAGAACTTGTACTTTCAATGTCGTCTATAGAGATCTAAAGGCCGCGTCCCACTAGTTTCTGCGTATGGTTGACGCATGAATTCTAGGGATTTCTGGGCAAAATCTTTTAAACGTCGAGCATCTGCTGATAGGTAACCCCTTTTAGCAGTAAATGATTTTTTTCCGGCAGCGCATAGTCAACTCACAGACGGCGCAAGACTGGCGCAAAACCTGGCAAAGAAAAGCAGACGGTGAAAGCAAGGTCAGCGTAACCCCGATGCATAACCGACGCACACAAAAATCTCAGCCAGATTTTTTTTGTGCGTCAGTTGTGCATCGAGGTTACGCTGACCTTGTGTTCACTGTCTGCTACTGGCTGAACATTCATCTACATTACGTTGAACACCTGCTGAACGTACGCCATCGTATGCTCAAGGTGCGCCAAGCTTACGCCAACATTTTCATCTGCCGAGCATCTGCTCTCAATACGCGGCGGATATTCAGTTCATGTGTAGCGTATGTTCGGCGTATGTAGGACGTACGCACCACGTAAAAAAATCAATGGATTATCGATTCGCGTATGCCGTTTATGCTTTCAATGTTTTGAGCAGACCAAAATATGGGAGCATAAAAGAGCGGAGCGATCGATAATCTTCCTAGAAATATTTTGGCAGGGTACTGGCAGTGAGCGTTACATGCACGTCACATGTCACAAAGCGGCAAAGGAACGCTTGGTCGACGTAGGGTAGGCGTTGCCGGCAGATGCTTAGCGTAGATGAAAAAATCTGAATATCCGACCGATTTTTATCAGATGGGCGTAAGTTCCCAGTGCGACTGACCAAGTGAGCAATATTGTCCCATTCGCGTGAATAATTTGTACCGATTCGCTCCTGTCAAAGTGGGATTTCAGCAGGTGAAAAAAAGTACACGTCCCATGCCCAATGAGAATGAAAAATCATCAGGTCCCCTTACTTTGCACCTTGAAAATAGTACCTGTCCCCCTACCAAATGCACCGGTCCCCCCTGCCTGATAAATATTGCACCGTCCCTAAGAGATTGTGCTTGTATATAGAAGATTGGTTCTTAATCATAACAGCTCCTTTAACAGCTCCCTTGAGCGGTCGCTAAAAATGTAGTAGTAGTAACATATTGGCAATATAATGTTGAATATGAAATTAGAATCTATTAAAAGTTATGGCAATACTCACTATTAACATAATGTAAGAGTGTACTTCTATAATGTCACAGGATACCATTGATAAGAATGACATGATTGCCATGCGCTCGAATGCATGGAAGGAATATGTGAATATTTTGAAGGAGGAGGGATGGACAGACGAGAAAATGGATGACCAAAACACCACCCATAAGGACACCGTAGGTGAAAAAGATGACAAGGTACATAATAACGATGATGTATCATCCACGTCTCAGGTCAAAGATCTCATACGCAATAAACTTCTTGCAGCCTGTAAGAACGCGCCAGCGCTGCCTGTCAATGTGAAGGAGGAAGCGAGTAGTGACGGTGAGGATTTCCGCGGGTACGTGGAGGAAAGTCACCAGCAGCTGCTGCAGTCTCTGCGGGATCCGGACACGTGCAAACAGGAAGCTGGCGACGGGGACGCGTCGGAAGGCGGCAGATGGCGGGGACGGGCGGAAAAGGGGGCAAAAAACAAAAGCAGGAAAAAGTGTCCGGTTTGTTTTAAAATGATAAACTGTCGCGGCAACTTGCAGTGGCACCTGGAAAGCCACACACGACGCGCGCGCCCCCAAAACGTGTCCGATCTGCAGCAAGGTCTACGTGACGGGCTATCGGCTGCAGAAACACATGGAGAGTCACACCGCGGCGGCCAGCAAAACACAGCACGACACAGAACGGGAAAAAAAGTTCAAATGCGATGTCTGCGAAAAAGCGTTTGGCAGCGCGAGCAATTTGACGACGCACAAAAGAACTCACACGGGCGACAAACCGTACGTCTGCGACGTCTGCGGGAAAGGATACATCCAGCCCAACAATCTGGAGTATCATAAGCTCTCCGTGCACGAAGGCAAACGGCCGTATCAGTGCGCGATCTGTGACAAAAGCTTCTTCACTCCGGCAGCTCTCAACGGCCACATGATCATCCACAGCGGAGAGAAGCCATTTGTGTGCGAGTTCTGCGACAAGCCGTTCCGCTACAAGAGCAACTTGACGAAGCACCGCGTGGAGATGCACCTGGGCGAGAGCAAGCGCGTGTGCGGCGTGTGTGGGAAGGAAGTGGCGCGGCGCTACATGAAGGCGCACACCCAGACCCACTCTGACGAGCGCCCGTTCACGTGCGACGTTTGCGGCTACGCGTCCAAAACCGCCGCGTATCTCCGCCTCCACAAAACGTCGCACACGGGAGAGAGGAACTTCATGTGCCACGTGTGCAGCAAGAGTTTCACGCAGCCGCGCTTCCTCAAACGCCACATGATCGTGCACCGAGAGGAGAAGACCCACCAGTGCGGCGTGTGCGACAAGCGCTTCCTGTGCTGGGACTATCTGCGCAACCACATGGCGGTGCACACGGGAGGCGCGGAGAAGCACTACAAGTGCGTAATTTGCCCAGCGCCGGGGCGGAGTTTCAGCCACGCGTGTCGCCTCAAGAAGCACCTGTCTACGGCACACCCTGGCCCCGGGGGGTTCTGCTGCCCTGAGTGTGGGGCCGAGGCAGCGACGGCCGCAGAACACAACAACCACCTCATGGAGCACGCACCGGGGCGATAAAATGTGATAATTGCGGCTGCATCGTGCGGCATGAGCACAGTATTGTAGAGTGTGGTAGACAGTAGTGGCCAGATACTTGCTGTACTTGACAATAAAAAAAAAACAGGCGTGTACGCAACTTGGTGTTTCACTTGTTTTTTTACTTCAATCACAGACATACATATATATTTTTTAAGTTTTGTTAATGTAAAATTGAAGGCTTTAAGTGTTTAATTATTTTAACTGTTCTAATACCCTATCCTAGAGTAGAGCACAGTAATTCTAAATCGTAGCTTGCCCGTCCGGACGACCTACAACAAAACGTAGGTGGTCCGGGCGATATTCTGGGTCGTCCAGAAAAAAAATGGGTGATATGGGTGTTTATGTGTTTTCGCATACATTTTTCATACAAGAAAATTCTATAAACAACAACACTTATTATATCAAACTAAAGCACGTTTTTGGCTGTCAAAAGCTTCGACATACAAGGTATTCGTCAAGGGTATAACAGCAGTGTCCTCCTAAATAAAACTAGATAATTGATAAAACTAATATAATTATACCTAAAACCGTATGAGGAATCATCGGTATTTTAATCTTACTTTAATATTTTAAGAGAATATTTAAGAAGTTTCACTTCACATCATTTGTTTGCAGCTTACCTTAGGCGCCATTTTATAGCGGCCACACAAAATGAAAAAACACAAATTTTTTATGCACTTGTAGACAAAGTTATAGCGGTTTGATTCTAAAATGAAATACATATTCGTGTTACCAATGAATTCAGCTTTGTCATGATACATAAGCCTCCAATAAAAACATTTATTTTATATTTCAATCTATTCATTTTTTTTTAATTTTATTGCTGGTGTGATTTGTACGCCAGATACCAGTCAAAAATAATGCACTGTAAATAAACAAAATGGGGACGCCACGATTGAAACGTGAATGAAAAGAAAGCAAATAATTTCTTTCAAATATTGATGATCACACATCCCTAAACCGTACGTCGTCTGTACTGACAACTCATATTGAAGTCTAGGTCGTTTGGACAAAACGCGAGTCGCCTCGGATGACCCAACGACCAATTACTGTGCTCTCTGCTATCCCCAACCCCAACCCGCCTTTTGCATTAAAGTACTGTAGTGAACTTGGGAGAGGGACTTCTAAGAATGATACCTATCAGTACACTTAATTTTACACCCACCCCTAGAAGTAAAGGACCTTACCCACCAGTACATTACAGTGACCCCGCTTTGAAGGGCTGATTTTTTATATTTCAATTCAAATAAGAATAGTGATAATTTATAGGTAGCAAATTCTATCTAGTTTTAACCAAATAATGCTTTATTGTTAGGAAGTGATTATAAAATTGTTTTGTGGTGATTAATGAGACCTAGCCACATTTGCTGGTGAAGGGACGGTGCAATATTTAACAGGCGGGGGGACCGGTGCATATCGAAAAACTTGTCTGAAAAAAGGTCTTGTCCCCTGCTGATGTGATGAAAAAAAATCTGAGGTCCCATGACCTTTATTCATAAAAGAAGTCCACGTCCCCTCCCATGAATATTCGCATGATTAATTTGTACTGATTCGCTCACGTCGAGGTGGGATTTCAGCAGCTGAAAAAAGTACATGTCCCATGCCCAACGAGAATAAAAAATCATCCGGTCCCCCTACTTTGCACCTTGAAAAAAGTACCTGTCTCCCTACCAAATGCACCGGTCCCCCTTCCTGGTAAATATTGCACGTCCCTAAATTTGATTCTTCACTAAAAATAAGACTTTGTTTTTGGATTATAAGGCAGCAGAAACAGAAAAAAAAAGCAAAAATGCGACCACATGCTGCATACCATGTCACAAATCTTGTCTATAATTTACACTAAACTAATAATTTAAAAAAAAAAAAAGAAAATTGAAGAAACTGCCTAGAACCTTGCCTGAGAAATCTACCTTAGAAATATCAAAGCAGCATATAGGCCACAGTAGTAATGAAATGCTCATATTTAAAAGGCATTCACTATCAGCAAAGTACTCATGCACGGTGGAAAACTTTGCAGTCAAGGCTAAGTTAACATTCTGATGTGTCTTTTTTTCACATTACTGTGGCCTCCACGGTGTTTTGTACTACTTCCCTGTCACAACGTCATTTCAACACACCAGCTGCTGAAGCACGCAATAAAGGGTGGGGGGGAGGGGGGAGGGAATGAACCTATTTTGAGATGTGAGAATGGCCCTTGATTTTTTATGAGAATGGGGGTTGATTTTCTTGGAGAATTGTGAGAAATTGTGAAACTGTGAAATGAGAATGGTTAGAAAATTAATGAGAATGGCGCTGGACTTTTGCTGAGATTTGAGAATGGGGATCTGGATCTGGATATGTAATTCACAAGTAAGCCAGTCTCAGATGAGAGACTGGCCTCCTCTTATGAGGTAACGCGTGAATGGGAGGCTACATGGTGTTTGTACATGTACCTCTCCAGAGGCAGGCTAGGTAGCCAACTGAGCCTCAGGGGTGGGGGCATCACACTAGCTATACTGTAGTTTTCAAACTAGGCGAGTTCTTTTACGTGCAGAGGTGTGGCTTTCCTCTACACGGGACACGCCTTTTAACGAGGCTTCCGGGTAGGGTATATTCGACCCCCCCCCCCCCAATAAAGACTTTCAACACACCAAGCTAGTCAGGGACGGTGCAATATTTACCAGGCAGGGGGGACCGCTGCATACCGAAGATCTTGTCTGTAAAAAGGTCTTGTCCCCTGCTGATGTGATGAAAAAAAAACCTGATGTCCCATGACCTCCATTCATAAAAAAAAGTGTGTCCCCTCCCATGAATATAAACTTGATCTGCGAGATAAAATTGAATTAAGATTGAGAAGAATCCGCAAAAGGAATTTAAATGGCTCGAGTGGGTATGAAATTAATAATAATCTAGAGGCGGTAGACATTTAGGTCATTACAACATATTCTCATTTACATGTAGGATCTATTTATGGATTTCTGTTAAGTAGTATAACCATGTTAATCATCTACATAAATGACATACAAAATGTAATTCTATCATTCCGTGCAAAAATCACCGCCAATAACCCACGCTGATTGGTCAATCAGCGTGCTCAATTTTGCGGTGGAAAACACGCTCCAAAAAAAACCACGGCGCTAGTCTAAACTCCTCACAATATCAATACAGCCGCTGACGACGCAAGGCATGTTCCGTGTAGCGGAGAGCAACAGTTTAGACTAACGCCGTAGTAGTGGTCTCCACGCGCTCAAAACAAACGAAATTGACTGGGAATGAGAATGTTATATGATTTATTTTAAAATAAAATGGATTTTAGTCATGATAGAATGGTGATTGACCACTCGATTGTCGTGTCAATCGCAAAATTGAGCATGCTGACGTCTCACTTCGTTCGGGTAAATCAGACGTCAGCATTCTCAATTTTGCGATTGACACTCCAATCTCGTGGTCAATTCCTACAATATACCGTAAAACTAGAATATTTTTTGTGGCTATTGACTTTTGCTGTTTTCGTCTATATATTATTTCGTGACTTTAATTTGCGGTTTTGGTCAATTGAGGATCTCAGTAGCAGTGTCGCCAAAACCGTTACGTCGTACGTCTGCCACTGAGTTGCTGATTTCCACCGAGCGCGTCGCCACCGTACAGTGTTACTAGACGGTAGCGACGCCAAGCGGAGGTTCGGAAGCCTCGTTAAAAGGCGTCCCGTGTAGAGGAGAGCCACACCTCTGCAAGTAAAAGAACTCGCCTAGTTT
>JAGTTF010005592.1:82566-95578 GCA_019095985.1 Streblospio benedicti
TTTCACTTTGCTGCAATTTTCTTCATCTTCACTCGCTTGAGCAACCTGCTTCATTTCTCCATATTGCCCGACAAAGCGCATTTTCGGTGCGCTCAAAAATCTCCACTACTCTTTGGCTTCTTCGCAGTTCTTTTTGGCGAACATAAGTCTTACTAGGTCGTTTTGCATCTTCAAAGCCAGGTTTTCAATGTGTAGGTCCACGATATTTTGAAATTGTTGACTCACTTGAAGTTCTGAATGCTTCAATTTGAATCTCTTTGAGTCCTTATTTTTACCCATGTTGTCGCGCGTAAAATATTGTGTAAGAATATTCTAACTTGATGTTTAGGCGAGTCAGATTCATCCGATACACAACAGTCATATGGGAAGAGAACCATGTTCTCTCTATGTATCAGATTATTCTGGGATACGTCACAGCAGATTCGTCAGATACACAACAGCTATACATAGTATGCTTTTACAAAATAAAGTATTATAATGCTATGCTCCCCATTTACCATTCTTCATTCTGCACCAAGAGTTAGGCAAGGGCGGATAATCTGGGGGGAGCTGAAGATGAAATAATATCTAATATATAGAAAGAAAAGAGTAAAATGAGGATGGCAAAGATGAGATGGAAAAACAAATGTAAAAGATCTACATGGGATAGGACTCACAAATTGTAAACAAAATAACTTAATGCTATATATGACAACTCACACATTTTTTATAGTTTTTTTTTAGTTTTAATAATTTTATTTCAGTGACAATGCCATAATGCATGCCCATAATTTTGCTCGAAATCTCGGTGATTCATATAACACCACAATAAAATACAATTTTTTACTTGATAAAGCATTGAAGATGTGAAAATTTGTGATTTCAATCAAATTTAGTACATTTCGGACCTCATAATTTGTTCTGTTTTTATAATAATAAGAATATCAAAAAAGACTTTGCATGCTGCTCCTGCATGCGCATATAGGGATTGCATTTTGATGCCACATTTTGATACTTAAATTTTGCTCATATCAATATATGGACTTGGTAGACTTGGTAGAATACTGCACCGATACTTGATGTGATTCATATTATCACCATTATTTAGTTATTCTTATTTATTCATTTATCTCTTGTATTAAGACTAGTAGTATATTTTTATCATAAACAAGGGGGGGTGCACGGGGGGGAGAGTGTAAGCAAAGTAGTTAGTGTAGGAACCCGGGACGGGTGGACTTTAGCGTCCACCCCAAAAGTCTACCCCAATTGGCGAGGCATTTAAGTAAGTTGACTGCCCTGGGTGCAGTCACGGTTGAACATTGGATTTTTAATGAAACATTAATGCAGAGAGATTGCTAGTCTAAATATAGAATACAGTCATATCGGAGTATCTAGTTTGATTATTATTTTCTAAAATCAAATCAAAGTAGGCACTGCCATCTCCGATCAGATCAGCGGAAATGACGACCTTCATTTTCATAACATAAATACAGATCAGTGCCTGCAGGTGCACCTAAACGTTGTATGTCAAACGTTGTTACTTAGTGACGTTCGTGAACAAGTACTTCCTAGTACTTTTTTTTGAAGTTGAACAAAGGAGTACACCACAACTATGAAATAATTGACGCTCCTATGTAAGATGTCTGCTAAGTTTTAGTGTATTAAGCAAGCAACCTTTTGGTATACAGTAAGTAACATTGTAAATACATGTATGTGTTTCCTATGGAAGAAATATGCTTGCTAGAGAAATATTTGAGAGAGTTTATTAGAAAATATGGAGTTTGATTATACTATAGCAAATGAAATGTCTTACTGCACCTCCAAATCACTAGATTTGGGGCCCTATCACACTATTCAGACTGTCGCCAGTCTAACGCAGACATACGTTAAGCACCAAGAACCAACTAAATAGGTAAGTAAAACAAGATGGCTGTCAAAATGGCCACTTGTAGAAACATAATTAACACCCTTTGTAATCAAGATAAAACCACGATTCTGGTGTTCTCATTACAACCAACAAGTAACAATGATTGTACACAATTTAGACATTCTTGAATTGCACATGATTATTGATGTGCACATAAAAGCTATTACAGCCAAGACCTACCTACACTTGTTTACACAGCACCTTTAAAAATACCTTTCTTTTCCAAACTGGCAGTCCCTTATAACCTTGATTCTAAATAACCAGTGACAATTTAAATGCCTATAAACAGATGATCATTTATAGTAGCAAATTCAATTTTCAGTGTCAAAACAATAGTATGAGGAATTCAATTTCTAGGTGTCAAATAAAAATACAAGTACACAATGGAACCGAGCAGTTAAAATGGAACAAAAGACGTATGTAAAAATTCATTAAAGACAATGACCAATCAGAGTGATGGCATGTGACACGGTGGATAAATCACCTTGTGCCAGGAAGGGGGGGGACAAGCCGACAGGCCGCCTGCCTTATGGCCCATGGGCAATGCCAATGTAACCCACTCTCCTTTAAAATCACATTTCTTTCTGGGGTTTCATTAACCCTATTACAAGTATTTGCCTATAACAGCTCTTGCTTTTTTCAAAGGATGAATTTTCAGATTTCACATACATATTTTGTAATTTTGCCGTTTCGAAAACTTAGAATGTTCATGCACCATTTCACTATCATATCAGTTAAGTAAGTCAGTAAAGTCACCCAAACAGGATTCACAAACAAAATGAGCATACATGTACATGTAGATCCTTTTGAAATTTCACCTCTCTGAATGCTATCTTTATAACCTGAAAGGGACTTGACATTTTGCTAACCAGATATAAAACTAGAACTTAAATAATCACAATATGAACAGCACATCCAGAGCACACTTTTACATCTCATGTTGATGCAGATGAATGAAGAAAAAAATAGACAACCAAACTAACCAGCAACTGCAGGATATTGAGGGTCATATAAGGTTGATGTGGTTAACGCGAGGCTGCAGACGGGAGCGGAACAATTGCACAAGTGGAAACCCTAGAGGTGTTGGTTTAGGGCATAAAGAAGAAATTAGCTACGTGTGGCTCCCGTGTGACTGTCCAGTGACGATTGATAGACGTGGGGGGAAACGTCATGGCTTGTTTGGTGGTCTGTGTCAATTTTGTCCAAGGCAGAAGATTTTTTTCCACTGAAAACATCCTTTTCCAACCAAAAGGTAAGTTTACATGGGGTCGTTTACGTATATTCAGTGATACAACTTCAATGACTTATAGAATCATAACTATTATTTATTCTGATTTTTTACATTGATTTTGTCAGGTGGTGAGGTGTACTTGTTTAAGCCCAAAAACTCAGCATCCGTACACGACTGGAAGGCAGATGGCCATAAATGGTCAAATCAAGGTACAAGTAAGCTGCCGAGAACAAGACCCAGCATCAAAAATCCGTATTTTTTTCTGAAAAATGATAATGCTATGGACAAAGGCTTTAAAAAACAAAGCTTTCAGCCTACAAATGGCAGCATTTACATATTAGTACATCACATAGGTGACCACCAACTATCCAAACCAGGCCCTCATGGCAATGCGGGGCAACAAACAAACAAAAATTTCATACAAAGCCAAGTGTCCTCACTTCAATTGGTCAAAGTGTGTCTGTGGGGCAAGTGCCAAATTATTAGAATCAATAAACGTCATAAGGCCTTTATTTTTTGATGTTATTGTTTACGGATGCCCAGGAAGCTCAACTGTCATAGGAAGAAATAAAAATAAAATAAAATTGACAAATCAAAACGTCAACTGCCGCACTATGGGGGTGAAAATATGCTGTACTACAAATGTACCATCTCATCTTTATATTTTGTTAAGTTTTGTTTGCTATTTTATATTTTCAAAATCTTTCATTTTAATTATTGACTATTTTATGAATTTTGAGGATTTATTAAAATATTTTTTTGATTCATTAGAATCCTCTGTTATATTCCAAGAGCACAGTCTTTGTATATATACTCCAAAAGCAAAATCACAAACCACATGAACTATATATTGAATAAATGTAGTTATGTACCATCTATTCACGTATAAATAGGCCCCTGGGCCTAACATCGAACATGGATATGGGCCCTTGGGCCTATACCCGAAGTGAATTTCTTATTCCACCAACAAAACTGACTTTATTTTGGCACGGTAATTTCACTGAAAGTAACTTTCCTGGGCGTATGTCATTACATACGGTTTATATTGTGAAAGAAAGTTCCCATCACTTGTGTAGATCTGCTTTCATCATCGTTAAGCAGTGCAGGTTCTTATTCGCCGAGCTTGAAGTATATGATGAGCCACAGAGCTCTGTTGTCATAATGAAGATGATAGACTACAAATTGTTGTATGCTGGTACACATCATCACCATATCCACAGCTTAAAAATATAAGACCATATATAAAATAAAATCTATTCATCTTTTTATGTTCGCTTTGCTGCTGCTGCTGCTGATACAATTAAAAATACACATCATCATATGCTTCAAAAAATGCAAATCGTTGTGAAAAAATGAATAAAGTATGTTCATTTTTATTTCTAAATATGCTGATATTTGATTTTAAATTATCATATGGGCAAACTGCAAATGGATGCCACATAAGGATACAAAGGCCAATCGATGGATGCCAGAAGGATACAAAGGCCAAGGAAGAGGGACTGGATTATATAAATCGAAAAGGATTTTATTCCCATTCTCCTTCAAGGAATTTGTGATGACCAAGGAAAGTTTATTAACATTTTTGTTGGTCCTCCTGGAAGAGTACATGATGCACGCATGCTACGATTATCTCCTTTATTTCAAAATTGGCAAGCAAAGATGGATGGATATTTTCTTCTTGGTGACAGTGCATACATTGGTAATAATTTTAAAGACTTCATCATTACACCAAAGAGGGATAATGGTCGTCAGACTGAAGCAGAACATCAGGAAAACACATCCATCTGTAAGGGCAGGGTCATCATTGAGAATGTGTTTGGAAGAATGAAATGCAGATATCGTCGCCTAAGGGAGCTACAAAATTTTAATCTTGATATTATTGTGAAAATAGTGGTGGCAGCTTGCACTTTGCACAATATGTGTATGGAGGATTTTGTTTGCGAAGATCACCCAGAAGGTTGTCCAAGAGATGATGATGATAATGAATGTGAGTGTTAATGTCCTGTTAATTAGGTATGCAGTATATGGAATCATTATTATCTTTGTATATATTTGTCTACCGCTTAATAATCCAAAAACTAAAAAGTACATAAATATATTAAGTTTAATTTTAATTTCGAAGCAATAGCTTCCTGATCACAAATGTCCTGCCTGCTCCGCGAAAACGAAATCAAAGTTCGCGCCCATAGTTAATGCATCTTATTGTGTAACGTGTATGAAAGCTTCTACGAAATGCGGGGCGGTAAAAGATGAATAGATAGCTTCTTTCCTGCTTTTAAAAACATAATAAAACAATAAAAAAAACATTCTGCGGCGGATTTAAAAAAATACAATTTTTTCAATTTTATTTTTATTCTTAAATCTCTTTTTTTTTTAGCAGCGGGTCTGTAAACCGAAAAATAAAACAGGGTTCTACGTTAAGGATTGTCCCGTTGTCCTGGACAACCATTTTTAAAATCAGGACAACCAAAAGTTGGAGGGTTGTTGTCCTGTGGGCAACCTCTCGCCAGAGTTAACGTAGAGCCCTGACTAACAGTCCACATACACTGCACACCGTTTGCTTTAAGTATTACATTTACCACTGATAGATTACGAGTACAGCAATGACTATTGGGAGGCTGGAAGCCCTGCAACTGTAAAAACTCAAATATGTATCTGCATTGATCAGGGTGAGAAGCATCATGCCTCATGAAGCGTTAAGCCAGCAGTTCAGCCCCCTGCCACTGTCTCCACGGCGGAGCCACTGCTCTCTTTGGCTAACATGCCTGGTCTCCAGCTAAAGCAAGTCAGGTCAAGGGATTGCTCGTTTAAGAAACGCCAAACGAGAATCGGTTTGATCTTGCAATATCGCCATGCAACGATAGTGGCTTTTCCCCCCCGATATTATCGTGCTATCGTCTCCTCCCGTTTTTCTCGATATATCGCTCTATATCGTCTGCTCGGCATCTCTATTGATCTCCTATTGTCTACTTACATACGTTGTTTTTACTTACGTATTTACTTTATTTATTGATTGTGTATTGATGACATGTAAGATCCTGTAAGATCCTGTCACATGTTTCATTATATGAAACCCGTCAAATGGCATTTAGAAGCAGTGTCATCGGGATGAAAAGTAGATAACTTTATGTAAAAACCTCATTAGGAACGATCGCATACATCATTTTAATGTTACTATAATATCTTAAGTGTATACTAGTAACAAGAAATTTCAGACATGTTTTCCCGCTACCGGCGTGACACACTTGAAATCATTTTAGTGGATTGACTGAAATCTGTTGTACGTGGGTAAAATTAAAATCAATACACAAACACTGCAATCAAAACGTCAATTAAAAATATGTATAGTTATTCATAAAACGTCAATAGTATCGCGAGTATTTTTACGTCGAAAGTTAATCAATATACATATATATTGATTAATTTTCGACATATAAATACTCACGATACTATCGGTTATCTATCGTTTGACCTGAACCGATAATCGATATTGAAATTGTCACCGATATGCAGCACTAATTCCATGTCAAAGTTGGCCAAATTGCTTCCAAAACAGCAAAAGCCACACGTTCGACGGTGAGTTTGTATTCTTTACCTTTTCCGGAGGAATGTATTAGAATAAATGTCAATTATTTTATAGCACCAGTGGACATTTTTGTCCTAGTCTGTGTTTGTTTGATTAGAAAACTAGTATTGTTCTACCATTATGGAAATTTTAATTGACTATTTGTAAATGATTTGTAACGTTGCGTCTTTGATATAAAATGTGGAAGGCAAAGATTTATATGAGTTATATCTTATGAATGTTATTTTACTTGTGAAAATTTACTTAATTTTGTATCAAACCACATAACAGGTTACATAATTTTACATAAATTATAAGGTGCTTTTTCTCATTATACAGCCTAAATTATACTACCAAAGTACTGAATTCTTCCAACAACATGGGCAAGCTATACAGCGAACGTTTGGTGAGAGTAAATGGATTATTATTACATATTTTATTCATCCAATACTTTTACTTTTACATTTTTAACCAGGTATGATTGTTTAAATAAGCTTCATTGTTTCATTTGTGTTAATTTTAATTCTCAAAAAATGTTTACGAAAACTTTGAGTTTTAGAAGCCTGACTGAGGATATTCTTAACGAAGCATTGCTTGCGTTAACTCTGAAACGGTGGCAAGAAGCCTCCAGTTCGGCCTCAGAGACCCGGTCTGTGGAGGCTAGACTGTTGGCCAAGGCTGGAAACCACCTTGGTCCTACGAAGGCGACCAAATGCACCAAACAGAAGATCGACGACTCCAAGCCTGTCACCTCATCAACCGTGGTGAGGGCGTCAGGGGAGCAGGACCGCGGGATGGGGGAAGCACACCGGCGACCCACGCAGCCCTGAGTCGATCGGAAAGCAGAAAGCAACGACGAAAACGGGCCTGGCTTCGCAAGAAGCAAGAGCAAAGGCTGTCAAGGAGAACGTGGGCGACGAGGGGTCGGAGTCACTTGTAAAGGTGACCGAGACTGCTCGTGAACCCGCGAAGTCCGCTCCAAACCCAAACAATGGCAAACTCAGACCCGTGAAACCGAACCTGCCCTGTCCTCCACCTGTGAAAGCCACCACAGTGGCTCCTCCGGCTACGGCCCTGGAGCCACAGGTGGCTACTAGCAGGGTGGTATGGACAAAGACCCATGCACGAAAAGGGGCCTTCAGTATAAGCCCCCCAGACGCAAAATGACTGTGTCTGTCCGCGGAGATGGTCCTTCTACAGGGGGAAATACGAAGGCTGGAAACCCTCGAAACACGAATTGAACCGGACAACTGGGCCACATTGGCGAAGTACCAGCAGGCTCTCGCTACGGCCGAGCTTGAGACAGAGCTGGCTGCCCAACTAATGGCTGCTAAGGACTTGCAAAAGAGAACCGAAGAGCAGCTGAAGGCATCGAGTGGTGTACTCCATTGGGTAACCGACGAGCTGGAAAGATGCCAACGCATCAATCTCCAGCTCCAAGGGACCCTGAATGAGACAACCCAGGCACTGGAAGCTGCCAAGACAACCGCACTTAACAAGGAGAAGGTCATCTAGAGTCTAAGGGTTGGCCAGGTAGTATCGCTCCCCGCCGGGGACATACGCCTGCGCCACACCCTTAGAGCTATGGAGGTCCGACTCAGCCCGAATGAGGACAACCAATTGGAGACGATGGGGTCACGCGACCTCTTTGCCAAAGACTTTGGTTTGGCGCTACGTAGGTAGTGCGATAGTGTAGATTTTTTAACGTTTTCAGTTCAATGTAAATAGCTTTTATTACAAAATTAACAGTAAAACCCTTGACAGCATTTATGATACTAACTTTGTGTGTAACATCTCCACGTCTAGAGAAGAACACGCTGCTTATATCAACAGGTAAAGGTGAAAATTCTTTCCAGCAGTGTCGTGATCATCTAAGTCAGGATCAGGACTATAACGATCAAACCGACTGTTACAGTTGAATTCCATTCAAACATGTCGATGCTCAAAGTCAACAAAGGGGACCACAGTGATGAATGGACACATACTGTTTGGAACCTTTGGTCCAACCATAACATAAGCTCTAAAGGAGCAGAAGTGGTTTGAGGGAGAGAATTTTGATAGAGTATCGATTCATTAAACAATGTCACAACCATTTGAGAAATTCATGACTTGAATTTGCAGTTTCACACCACGAAGAGTTCGAACATACTTTGATAGAAGAGGATATGGTTTGGAACTCTTCTCTGAGGATTACTACTTCTCTCATAATGTTGGAGAGAATCTCAAAAATCATTACCAGAGACTTGAAGCATGACATCAAGGCTTCAAGAGACGTTCCCGATTTCAATCTCATCGGGGTAGGTATCAATGATTTCACTACCTTACTTCGCAAACCGAACAAAAATTATAGCGAGTGTGTGATCAATGAGGATGTGACAATTCACCAACTTAGAGACCTAGTAGATACACTAGATGGAGCCAAGAACTTGGCAGTTGCGCTCTCTGGTGTACTATTGCACCAATGTCTTTCAACTTATACAACCAGTTCATGCTTGGCAAGAAAAAGACTTGTTACTTGGAACAAAAAGACTATGACTACATGCAAACCGAACTTGAACGGCTCGTCATGGAGTTCAATTCTCTGTTGATTAATAAGAACAGAGAAAATGGCTTCAGGACTGTATTTTTACAGAGATGTACTCGTTCGACAACATAAAAAAAAACACTTACTATGACACTTGGCTCTACGATGGATTACATCCAAATCGAAACTTTCTAGACAAGTGGGCCAACCAAATTGACAACTACTTCAGGACATGCAGTCTCTGATCGTGAGGGAGAGAATTCTTGGATCCGTTCACAAAAATGTGTGTATGGGCTCATGTAAGAAAATCACAGCCATGAAAAATCTTAATTTTCAAGCAAAAATCTTAATGAAAAATCTAAAAAATCTTAATAAAATCTCAATGATTTTCTACTTATAATAAAGGTAGTGGCTAGGGAGCCGACGTCGGTCTACTATGGTCTATATGTTTATTAGATACCTTTTCAATATAATAGCGTTATGGACATTAAAAAAAATCAAAAAGAAAATATGGGTAATTTTTCGGTGCCACTTAAAAAAAATCATAAAAGTTCAATATTAACATGCAGCATTTTTTCCCAATATAATCATCCATTGCAAGACCATCTCTTTTTTTTCTTGAGGAAATTGAATTTGAGTGTTCAAATGACTCCAGGCTAAGCTATAAGACCACTGCAGTGCAATGGGCAATGACGACGTCCACAACGGTCATAACCAAATGGGTTTGGGATAAGGTCCTTAATAACTTTCAGTCGATGGTGATGTTGAAATTGATGAAGCTTTGCTAGGGAGAAAGTGCAAAACAATAGAGGTGAACCTCGCAACGGTGAACAAATTTGGATTTTTGGGATCTTATAGAGACAAACCAATACACTCATTATCATTCATGTAAGAAAAAAAGAGATACTGATATACCAGTACCTTAAATAATTCAAAAATAGGTAAAGAATGGCACCAAAATATACAGTGATGGGCATGCCACATACGATAATTTGAACGCTTAATATTTGGTAAGTAAGGTTCTTTGCAAATTGTATCATATTATTTATTTTCATTTCTCTTCAAATATATGAAGAGAAATAATAACAAATATGATACACATACAATATGCAATGAACGTTACTTACCAAATATGAAGTAATTACACATACATGAAGGGATTTACAGTGAAAATGCTAAAATTCAAAATTAAGAGTAACTAGAAAGATACTTATCAGTTTCCTTCTCTATGTGCAAAATACTGTTATTCTAATTGAAAGTTATATCCTGAATAGGGCAGAGGTTGAAAACGTCAAACAATTATTTTGGATACTTCTTTATTATTTTAGTATATCGTTTGAAAAAAATAACCACATATTTCGAGAGAAATAAAAACAAATAATATGATACATATTTTGAATGATTTAGGGTTTGAGCACAATGTGGTTTGTCATAAGACGGCGTTCGTTCAGCGAAATAGAAACGTCAAATCAACTGAACGCTCATTTCAGTAGATAACATCAGTATTGTGGACAAGAGTAAAGTTCAGTCTGATGTACTACTTAAGTAGAAACTATTCGTAAAAATGAAAACCACCAATGTTATAAACATAGAAATCATGAAAGGAGGGAAAAGCAATCATTGCCTCTCAAAAATCACAAACCAACGTCATGGATGGAACAAATGTAGTAATTGCTGTGCCGCAAGGATGGAGTTCAGTCTGGATGGAGGGGCAGATATACATGACCCATGCTATTATATATTCAGTAATTACTAATCGTGGTGTATTCATTGACTTGTGTAGATACATCGCTCAAAAGAGAAGAAAATACACCACAGACAACCAATAAGAACAATGACAGTGGAGCGGCTTAAAAAGGATTCGAAGCCTTCATTGTACGGCAGCCTTCCAACATTCCAGCTTTCTTCATACTGGTGAGAATTCCTTTTTGTGCAGTCAATGTGGCAAGTGTTTTTGTCATAGCTTGACCAAACACATGAAAGAAATCCAGTGTTCTGGTATGCATGGTGAGTAGGTGCTATTGCTTTGTTTGTCAATAGGTGGTAGAGACTCACTGTGGCGAACTATAAACTTCTGAGCTCCTAAACATGTAATAGTAGCTCTTCTGTAAAATAAAGTTTTTTAGGTATATTTGTAATTGTGATGATTTTAATTTCTTTTTGTAATTGTCAAAATGCCTACAACATACTAAATGTAGTTTTGGGTTGTATGTTCTTTCATTTTTAGACTTATGCATGTATATTGACATGTCATGTATAATGTATGCTAAGTTGATTGCCATATATGTATTGTGTAAATTTGATAGGTTTGATGTATAGTTTACTTGCATGATGCTATGTAGGTAACATAACATTTAATAAAGTATAAACAGAAAAAAAAAGACATTGAAAAGTTAACTCAACTCAAAACGTTTTGAAGACACAATTGAATAGAGAACTCATGCTGGGTTGGATACATGACCCATGCTATTATATATTCAGTAATTACTAATCGTGGTGTATTCATTGACTTGTGTAGATACATCGCTCAAAAGAGCAGAAAATACACCACAGACAACCAAAAAGAACAACGACAGTGGAGCGGCTTAAAAAGGATTCGAAGCCTTCATTGTTCGACAGCCTTCCAACATTCCAGCTTTCTTTATAAAAATTATCTACCACAGCACTTTTCTTAGAATGCAGGGCGACCAGCGTAAATACCGCTCCCTCGACATATGCTTTAAAAGCATCAAATATCCAAATAATAACTTGCATCACATTTCTCTGAACATCCCAGCATGGACTACGTGGTGTTTTGAACATCGTAGTAGATTTATGCAAATCAGCTAGAGTGTGAGATAAAGAAATCCGTCAGGGTTACTTCATTGATTAAACGTCGGAGAAAACATATTATTGGCTATGGATGTTTATTTTCTCATATTTTTCTAATTTCCTCATATTGAATATTCTTGAATGAAAAATCATTTCAAAAGCAACAGTACTGAACTTTTACCTAGTGAATAATTACCAAACCCAATGCAAGATAATAGTAACAGTTTACCATTCTCTACTGTTTATATATGTTGAAACTTATGACCCTCCCATGGTGTTGTTAGATGTTGTTGGTGAGTATCGGGTTCCTCTGGTGTATCTTCCTCTGAGGGGCTTCGAGTATCTGTCTTCTTGTTTTTCCTTCCTCTTTCCCCAGAATTTTTGTGTTGTCTATGTCGAAAGTGTGGCCTGTCTCTTGGATGTGTTCTGTGATGGCTGAATTTGGGTGTTTCATGTCTGTATGTTCCTTGAACCTGATCTTAAATTGTCTTTTGGTCTCACCTACGTACTGTTCTTGGCATGTGTTGCATGTTATCTCATAAATCACTCCGCATTGGTCTTCTTTGGGGGTCTTGTCTTTCGGTTTTACAAGGTATTGCCTGATGGTGTTGGTGGGCTTGGTGTAGGTGTTCACTCCATTTCTCTTGAAAATTCTGACTAGTTTTTCTGTCAGACCTGGAATGTATGGAATTCCTATTGGGAAGGAGTTGCTACTTGTTGTTCTTTCTTTTTCATCTTTCTTTGCTGTTTTATTCTTTTTGGGGATGGTAATGGCCCAAGGTTTATAACCATTGATGGTTAAGACTTCTTTGATGTGTCTAATCTCTTCCTTCTTTTCTTCTCCAGCCTCGTTGTGATACTCACACAACAACATCTGATGAAGCCATGTAGTACACCATGGCGAAACGTCATAAGTTTCAACATATATAAACAGTAGAGAATGGTAAACTATTACTATTATTATGAATCTACCTA
>JAGTTF010005592.1:95678-108169 GCA_019095985.1 Streblospio benedicti
AATCTCAGATGTTGAAAAGAACAGCTCCATTCTCATGCTTGGTATGCCTTTAGCCTTGTTTCAAGACTTTCCTATATTCTATATTACATTATGGAAGTATCATATTGTGGTTTAATAACAGCGAGTAACCTGCGCACACGCACCCATACCATGCTGGGATTCCCACCACACAGGTTCGTCAGATCTGATGAGTGTGGGATCCTATGGAGACAATTAGCAGCCATGCACTGAGCATAATATATGACATGAATGGGGGGGGAGGGGGGCGTGCATGATCTGTTACCAAAACCTAAGACTCAATTACTAGTCCTAGGTTGAATTCAATAGGCCCTGTAATGAGCTAAAACAAATATGTTATTCATGTCTGGCTTTTTGTTTTTGTTATATTGGTAGACCTACTTTATTTACCTTCTAAAATGACACTGTCAGAAATATGTTTATATAATCTATCTATATGCATACAAAAATATCTAAAATATAAGCTAGCATTTTAAATAGCGGCAATGGAACTATTTAGTATTTACAATATATTTACAATGTTTTAGGCTGCGGTAACAGCAGCATGAGTGCTGCCATGTATGAGGACGGCTATCGTAACATCACTAATCTCGATTACTCGAGGTAAAAAATAATTGTTTTCATTGACAATGACACTGACAATGACACTTTTATTTTTCAAACTAAAAGTTCATACAACACATAAAAATATATATACACTATATACAATTAGGTCTAGGTCTAGGTGATAACTGGCAGGAAGTTTCCTTATCATGCCAGTGGAGTGTGTGGCTGCTAGTCCAACAGCTCCTCAGTAAGCCAGCTCTTAAACTGATCAATAGAGCTGGCCTCTGCGATGGACGCAGGTAGCTGGTTCCACTGAGGAACTGTTCTGTACACAAAGGAGTTTTTCAACTCCTCAGTCCTGGCTCTCTTCACCCTCAACTTCTGATTGTGCCTGGCCCTTGTCCTTTGATCACTACGATCCAGATGTAGTTGTTCCGGTGTCAAGGCTATCTCATTGTTCAAGATCTTGAACATGTATGACAGCCTAATGTCTTTCCGACGTCTCTCCAGGGTGGGCCACTTCAGCTCTCCTCTCAGGCGTGTAATGCCGTGGTCTTGGTCCGCAAACCCAGCGTATTGCCCTGTTCTGCACGCGTTCTAATGCCACTTTGTCTCCTTCCAGGAAGGGATCCCATGTTGCTGCACCATACTCTGCGGCTGACCTACGAGGCTGAGGTAGGCTACTTTCCCGCAGCTCCTGTGGGCAGTTCTTGAGGTTCCTACGTAGGAACCCCAACCTCCTGCTACACTTAGTAACTGTGTTCCTGACGTGTTCGGTCGATCGTAGACTTTCATGGATCAGTATCCCAAGATAAGTAGCGCTGTCCACATGATCCAGAATGGTTCCATCGAGCTCATAAAACCTTGAAAGAGGCTGCTTCTTGTTGGTCACTGTGAGGATGTTACATTTCTTGGCGTTGAACTTCATTCCCCACAGCTTTCCCCACTTGTGCAGGGCATCAAGATCCCGCTGGAACTGGATCTGGTCTTTCAGGGAGTGTATAGAGCGATACACCAGGCAATCATCGGCGAACAGTCTAACCTCTGTTCCAGGATCAACGACAGACGGGAGGTCGTTAATGAACAACAGGAACAGTAGCGGACCCATCACGGTGCCCTGGGGAACACCTGACCTAACTGCTGCATACTCCGATTCCGCACCATCCACAATGACATTCTGTGTCCTGTTGCCCAGGAAAGACTCTATCCACCTCGCAATCTGCTCATCAATGCCGTAGATCCGTAGCTTGTTGATCAGTCTGCCATGGGGGACCTTATCAAAAGGCCTTTGCAAAGTCTAGCACCCCAATATCTGTCTGTGACTTTGTCTTATCTTTCCTCTCCAGTAGATTGGCTGAGATTGAGTAATCCAAGGGTAGGGGGGAATAATATTTTATTTTATCATAATATTTTATCATGAAACCAGGCAGGGTAGGTAGGAAAATGTTAAAAATTTTATGCAAAAATTCTCATAGTCGGGAGGTGTTCCTGTAAAATTTTATGAGCCTTAAAGGAAGGGTAGGGCGAAATTTTATCCGAAGAATTTTACAGAAGATCATATGTATTTTTAAAAGAAAAATTGTCTGTAACCAATCAAATGTTTAAATTTCAAGTGGTGTTGGTCAATGCATGATTTTCCTCACTGTTGCCTTTGTAGTGTAGTAACATCTGTGTTCTTTCAGTTTCTTGCCTACGAGAGCATGTGGGATCAGCATGTACATCTTCCAGCCATCTTCCTAACTGTAATTTGTGTTTTTACTTTAGGTCTTTAGGTCTATTAAACCAAAGCATTTCTGGTGGAGTATCCTCCTTTATCATAAGGCTGCTGTTATTTTCTTTTATACTCTATTTCTTAATCTATCAGTCACACCTTTACTACATGTATGATGTTTCCTTGATGGCATATTATTTGAGTCAATCCCTAATCCCTATGAATGCGAATTGAGATTCCTCTAATCGTGCAACACTAATAGTCTCTAGTTATGACAAAAAACATCATATTGAAATAACCAGTTTATTGCAGCAGGTTACTGTGATGACGAACGGTCCTAGTATTCCACTGTCCTAGTATTCCATTTTATACCTGGCTGTTTACCCGGCGTCACACTTCAGTAGCTTCTGTGTATTATACATCATACCGGCGCTATTTACTGCAGTAGAAGGCTGGGAATCAGCATATTGCTTGAGTAATCCCCGTGTAATATTGCAAAAGGATTATACGTGCACTGTTTCCCGGCTTTAAAGGCAATAGTTTGTAACTGCTTTGTTTCGCTTTTAGCGAAGATCGGTAAAACATTTCTTGAATTTTTTGCGGTTTTGAGGCGGAGTCGTAAGATATAACCATTTTTTTATTACAAAAATATGCTGGGGGGACTTAATTTTATAAAATATTAAGGGTCGGGGGTGTTTTAAGAGGGGCGGGCGCCAACCGGAACCAAACTAACTTTTATAAATAAAATAGCTACTAAAAATACTGATCTTGACTAGAGCATTCTCACTGTTGTGTAGCCGCTCTTGAAAGCTATGGACATATTTTCTATACAATTCATTAAAACTATCTACTCCATATTTTACATAACATTGTGATATACTACATCTTCTATCAATGCGCATGAGTGCTCTAAAAATATTATTGTATGCAACTTTTAACTTCAACAGGGATACTTTCTTGAAATTACACCATAATGAACTACAGTAGAGAGATGTACAAAACGATTTAAACAACCTAATCTTAACATCCTCTGTGCATTTCCTAAATTTGCTAATGATCATGTTACCTCTACTGTATATAGATCTAACCTCACGCATAATATCACGATCATCACAGTTATTATTTGAGATAAATACACCAAGATATTTTTGTTCTGATACCCATTTTAAAATTTGACCTTCTAATATCATATTCGGAACATTAATACATTTAGACAACTTTTTAGGTAAAATGGACATACAGACTGTTTTCTTCTTGTTGAAGACCAACTCATTATTTATTGGTTTGTGTTTATTGCAGTACAGTATGGTTATATTTTGAAATATTAGTGGTTATATTTTGATATATTAAGTACTGCAATTTTAATCAGGTTGTGATCAGTAATATGGCCTCCCGTCATCAGCATATGCCCGAGATGAGCTGGGTTGTTATGGATATGCTCAACATGACCTTTCCAGACCAAAGCTTCGACGTGATTATTGAAAAAGGTGGAGTGATGTAAAAGTCTTTTTTTAAAGTGATGTGCATGACAAATTGGTATAATCTTTTATTTCCATTCTGATTTCATTGATTGATATTTTTTGACATGTGAACAAAAATGAGGAAAAACTATAATAGGCATTGCCATCAATTCTTCAATAGAGTGATTTCAAGAACTTATACTTCAGCTCATTTTTGAGGACATTGTGGTTTTAGAAAATTATGCTAAAATAAAACTTGTGAACAAAGTTGAGGAAAAACTATTTAACCAGACTTGATATAAGACATCAATTTGCATATGTCGAGACCTGATTAGATTTTGGAGTACTTTGGTCCAATTTTGAAGCCATTATGTTTGTTTTCATGCCAAATTTTGCAAAATTCAAGCTTGTGTACATCCTAGAGTAACTTCATGAGGGAAGAATTGTGTTTTTGAATTACCTCCTTTAATTTTTTATGGCAGGAACCCTTGATGCAATGTTAGTCGGAGAGATAACTCCATGGAGATTATCACCGGACGGTGAGCAAATGATGACGACAATCCTGGGACAGGTGCGCATACACGCTGCTTAAATTCTATGGGGGTTGGATCTTCGGAAATTGTTGACTAGGATATTGATGAGTTATGGGCTATACTTTATTGACTAAGTTGAAATCATTATGCAAAGCAAGGACGAGACTATATCACATAGCACAGAAGACAAGTGTGTTTCATAATTACTTTAATCAATCAGATGATATCGGATTTATTATAGAGGGGGAAATATACCTATTTTGAGATGTGAGATTGTTCCTTGATTCTTTATGAGAAATGAGAATGGGGGTCAATTTCCTTTGAAAATTTTGTGAAATTGTAAAATTATGAAATGGTAATGGTTAGACAATTAGTGAAAATGACCCTGGATTTTTGCTGAGACTTGAGAATCCGGTAGGGTATATTCCCTCTCATTATATGATTTGATGATTTTCCATGTTTACGATATTTTTCTTACCTTCACTATCATATAATCATTTTATTGCGTGTTTGTCAGGTTTCTCAGCTTCTGCGGCCCGGCGGAGCGTTTATTTCAGTGACATTTGGCCAGCCACATTTCCGTAAACCAGTGTACGCTCGGCCGGAGTATGGATGGAACATCACAACACGGTCAGTGCACACACAGATGTTACATTTCATGACTGCTTAAAAGTTATGCTCAGTGGCCAAACAAATATGCTTGTATAGAAGTGATGTGATCTGTGTATTCTGAAAGTTTTTTTTTTCATTTAAACAGCGTATCAAAGTATGTAGAGCAATTTAAATACTACGCAATAGGAGGCCCAACTAATGCTCAACTAAACACGTGAATGTGAGAAATGTAAACCGAATGATTTTCATCAGACGTAACTTGCATGGTGCACGTAAGAAGTGGCCTATATAATAAATAATCTGCTATGTTAAATGTCACATCTGCCGTCAGAAATCCACAGTACGTCTGGCGAAAATCACATATTTGATTATGCAACATCACGTGACCTTGTGTTTTAGAAAGCAGGAGGGCCTGGTATTTTTAAACCTGTAATAAATGTTGAGCATGGAAAATATAAATATTAATTTCCTTACACTTGCAATGGAAAAGGCATTATTCATTGATACTGGGCTTAACAGAACAAATATTATTTTGGCTGAGTATTATCTTTAAAACCATGAGAATTTTTTTAGTCTCTTTTGTTCCTGGTTGAATTAGGATCGCAAGTTTACAGAATGCCATTTCAATGTCATTATCAAACTGCTCTCTATCTTGCAGAACTTTTGGTGAGACGTTCCATTTCTTTTATTACAAAATGACCAAAGGGGAGTCATTGTCGGAGGAGGATCACCGCTATATTGCTGAGTGCAAGAAGCGATCGCAGACGCCCTCTCCTACAAGGTGGGTTTAGTTTGGATGTCTGCAGTATTCTGCTCCCATGATGGATGAATGAATAAACATCCTGAGTTACTTCATGTGAATACATCTTTTTTAAGAGTAATTTTATTTTGGAAATTTCAATAATTTACAGGTTCCAAAGAGTATTTATATTTAATTTTGCACCATGTTAGCTGAAAAAATATGCACAGAATGATTGTCGTCTAATGTAACTTCACAGTAGACGTTTGAAATGTGCAGTGCATCTAGGGAAAATTATTCAATTATGAAATGTTCCCATGACCCCCTGTATTAGTAAACAGACAGCACTTAGTGGAAAGGAATATAATATGGTTGATGTAAACTTGATGATGTAAATTAATTGTAAAGTAAATTAAGATTTTTGGTCAATATTAAATGTTAGTTGTTTATATTGCTTTCAGATAGTAATATTTATAGTAATGTTATATTTTCCAGGTTTCTTTTGAGTGATAGTGAAGACGAGGAGTTCTTGAATAAGATAGAGGTGTTATAGCAGCAGACGGACTTCAGGAACCTGACTTTTGGACAACTGTGGTGTTAAAATACAATATATATATATTTCATATAATTATGTGATCTATCTGTTATGGTCAACACTAAATCATCCTCAGGGGCATGAATGTTCTTTTACATGTTAGATCTTTCACATTTCATTTTCTATGGTTGGAATATTTTCTTACTTAATGTATTTTAGCAGGGGGTAACATTGCTTTCATGTTTATTGTCTCTTTTTGAATAGCCGCCTAGCCTTGATATTTTCCCGGTATTTGATCAACCCGCGGGTGTAGCAGCTCAATTATTGACTTAAACGCTGAGCTTGAACTACCGCGGAGTCTTAGAGTGAAATGTTGGTTACATAAGATAATATCCACAGCCCCACGCGTCAGTTTAACAATAATCAGCTCAGTATACCAGCCATTAAAAGCCTTCATAAGCGCCGGGGTGGCTATTCAATAAAATACGGTAGTCTATAATTCTGCACCCCAGTACTGTGATCAATGTTAACAGAACGGAGTGATGTACTCCTAGTTTTTCTAGGTGTAATTGTGGTCATTGAAAACAAAGATCTTGTGTTTAATGTAATGTTTTATTGAGTTTATGACATCCTTTAAGGTATATGGTCAGAAGCCAAATCAGTCGTTGTATTGTAGCCATCTGAATCTTCTTTCCTCTTCATGTTTTTCTCATCAATTGCACAGTAAACGTTTGTGGGATGGCATTCCTGTCAGGCTGAGGCTTCAAGAAAAAGAAGCTTTTGGTCAATTATATATATTGATGGTATTTATATTGCATGAATGACAATGTTTGTTGCCATTTCTAGGAAATTTGTAAAATAGATCTATAAACATGTATATTTTCATAATAGATTAATATAAACTATATGATATTGTCAAGATTTATAGTATGTGTAAATTTTTGTATTTTATTTTTATGAAATGAATTAGAGTGCTCTTTAAAATGAGAAGAAAAATGTTTTTAACTTCTCAAATACTTTTATCTACTAGTGAAGTTTACTTGTTGAATAAACATAATTAAAATCCCGGGCCGGCCTTTTTCCCCGGTCCCTTAAAACCCTCCAATGGGTTTTTTGGGGAGGGACCAAAAATTCGGCATGTTTGGGTTAAAGGGGAACCAAAAAATTTTATATGGGGAAATTAACCTTTTTTGGGGGTTTAAAGTTTTTAATTTTGGTTTTTTTCATGTCCATTTTTTCTTTTTTTACCATTAAAAACCCCCTTAAAAAAGGGGAAATTTCCCCCCGGGGGTTCATTTTTTGGGAATTTGGGGTTTGGGGGGGGGGGGTTTTTAAAACGGGGCCAAATTGGAAAAGGGGACAAGGTTTAAACACTTTTTTCCCCCCGGGGCGTTTTTCTTTTAAAAAAATTTTCATTTTTCCATTTTTTACGGTTTTCCCCAAATTTGGGCCCTTTTTGGTTTAAGAAAAATTTTCATTTTTTGCAGCTTGGAAGTTTTTCAAATTTCCTTTTCCAAAATTTTTCCCAAAAGAACCCTTTTTTTTATATGGGCCCCAAATTCAAAATTTCCCATTTCCCCCCATTTAGGCCTTTTTATTTGGGGGGAAAATTTTTAAAAGGGCCACTTTAAAAAAAAAACAAATCAAAGAACCCACCCTTTAAAAAATTTTCCAATTTTTTGGATGTGAATGCTTTTAAATATATTTTTCAATATTGTTTTGGTTTTTAAATTTTCAGTGTTTAAAAAGGTTCTAGGCGTTTCTTTCAATTCTTTTTTTTTATTTTAGATAAAATTAACAGTTTTACTATTAAAAAATTTTTTTTTTCCCCCATAAAAAAACAAAGCTTTTTTTTATAAAGAAAAAATTTAATAAAATTTTAAAAAACCTCTTTTGGGGGGGATTACTTTTAATAAATACCGGTTTTTTTTCTTGGGCCGGGAATTCTTTTTTAAATTTAATTCTTTTAAATCTAAAAATTTTAATTATATTCGGGGGGGCCGATTTTTTTTATAAAAAAGGGTCATGGGCCCTCAGTTTTTTCTTCAAGGGACCCTTTTTTCAGACAAGTTTTTGGTATGCACCGTCCCCCGCCGTTTAAAAATTTTCACCCCTTCCCCGGGAAAATTTTTTTTTTTCCCCTTTTTTTTTAAAAAATAAAATTTTAAAAAAACCCCCTTTTTTTAAAAAACCCAAAAAAGGCCCCCTTTTTTTTGGGTTTTAAAATTTTTTGGGGTTTTTAAACCCCCTTTTTAAAAAAAATTAACCCCTTTATTTTTTAAATTTTTTAAAAAAAATTTAAATTTTTAAAAAAATTTTTCCCCCTTTTTAAAAGCCCCGGGGTTTTTTTTTTTTTTTTTGGGTTTTTTTTTTTTTTTTTTTTAAAAATTTTTTAAAAAAATTTTTTTTTTTAAAAAAAAAAAAAAAAAGTGGGGAAAACCCTGTTTTTGGGGGTTTTTTTTTAAAAAAAAAAAAAAATTTTTTTCCTCGGGGTTTTTTAAAAAAAAATTTTAAAAATTTTAAAAAAAGGGGGTTTTTTTAAAAGGGGTTTTTTGGGGAAAAAAAAAAAGGGGGGGCCGGGGGGGGAAAAATTGGGGTTTTTTTTCCCCCCTTTAGGAAAAAAAAAGGGGGCCCAAAAGGGGGCCCCCCCAAAAATTTTTAAAAAACCCCCCCGGGGGGGGTTTTTTTTTTAAAAGGGAATTGGCCCCCAAAAAAAATTTTAAAAAAAGGGAAATTTAGGGGTTTTTTTTTTTAAAAAAAAATTTTTTTAAAAAAAAAAAAATTTTTAAAAAATTTTTTTGTTTTAAATTTTTAAACCCAAAAAAAAAACCCCCCCCCCCCTTTTTTTTTTAAATTTAGAAATTTTCCCCTTTTTTTTTTTTGGGGGTTCAAATTTTTAACCCCCCAAAAAAAAAAAAAAAATTAAAATTTTAAAAATTGTTTTTATTTTACATTTCCCCAAAAATTTAAACACGAAATTATTTTATTTTTGAAAACATTAATTTTTACAATGATAAAAAATTTTTTTTTTTTTTTTTTTGGGGGTTAAAATGGCCTTTAGAACTTTTAAAAAAAATGGAATAAACTTTTAAAATTCCTTTTAAAAATTAAAAAAAAAAATAAATTTTTTTTTTCCCCTTTTTTTAAAAAATTTCATTTTTTTAAACACGTGTTAACCCCTTTTAAACCTTGGTAATTTTACAGAAAAAATTTTATTTTTTTAAAAGTTTGTTTTTTTGAATTTTTTTTAAAAAAAAAAACAAAAAATTTTTTTTTTTGGGGCCGCCCCGGACCAATTTTTTTTATGTGGCCCCAACCCCGTTTAAATTTTTTTCCAAATTTTAAAAAGTTTAAAAATTTCCTTAAAGTTAATTTTTTAAAAAAAAAAAAAAAATTTATGGTTTAAAAAAACAATAAAAACAATTTGTTTTTTTTTTTGCTAAGTTCTTACCCCCAATTTAAAAATTTTGATATGAAAATTTTACATTTATTTCCCCTGAAAATTTTTTGCCTGGGGGCCCTGGCCCCAATAGGGGAAAGGGGGGCCGGGGGGCCTAAAGGGGTTTTTAGGTTTGCCAGCTTTTGAAACTCCCCCGGGGGGGGAAATAGCACTTTATTTTTTCCCCCTCCCTTTCACAAATTTTCCCTAGCCCCCAAAAGCCAAATCGCACCGGGGGGGTCTTTTTTGTCCCCCTTGGGGGAAAAGGGGCCTTTTCCAATGGCCAGGGGGCCTTCTCCCCGCCGTTTTTAGGGGGAAAATTTTTTTAAAGGGAGACCCCCCCAAGGGCCCGGGGGGGGCCCCCCGGGTGGGGGCAATTTTTCCACCCCCAAAAAGGCCCCCCGGGGGCACTACCCCTTAGAAAAGTTTTTTAGGGAGTTTGAGAACCCCACAAAATGGCCCCCGCTTAAAAAGGGCCTTTCGGGTGAAAATTTTTTTGCCCTTTCTCCTTTCCCCCTTTGTACCCAATTTTGGGGGATTACCCTTTTGGGGGGCCCCCCGGGAGGGCCCTTGAGCTTTTTTTTTTTTTTCCCCTTTTCAAACCTTTTTCCAAAACCCATTTAATTTTTTCCCCCTTTTCCTTTTTTGTTTGGGGGGGGTTTTGGCTCCCCCTGGTTTTCACCATACCCCTTTTTTTTTCTTTTTTGGAGGCTGGGCAGCTTCCTTTCCCAAGTTGGGAATTTAATCTTTTTAAAAAAACCCACATTTTTTTTCTTTTTTTTTTTGTTTTTTTTTTTCCCCTTCCCCTTTTTTTTTGGCCCCCCTGTTTACGGGGATCCCCCAAATGCAGTGTTTGGGGTTTTTAACCCCAAACCTAAATTTTCTAAATTTTTTTTAATTGAAAAATTGCAAAAAAGGGGATAGTTTTTTGCCGAAAGGGGGATAAATTTTTAATCCCCATCAAAACCCCGAAACATGGGTTGTTTTTCACCATTTTTGTGTATTCCCCCCCAAAAACAAATTTTTTGAAAGCCCCGGCTTATGATTTTTCAATGGACCTTGACATTTAAAAAAATTTTAATTTTGTTAACATAGATTGCCAAATTTTAAAATTTTTTTTTTTAAAATTTCCCTTGTTTCTTTTTAAATTTATTAAAAGGCCAAAGTTTAAAATGATGAAAAAAATTTCATTAAAACACAATTTTAAAATTTTTAATTTCCCCAGGGGGGGTTTTTAAAAAAGACTTTTTAGGTGCAAAGGGGACCATTATTTTTTTTCTCATTGGGATATTTATTTTTCAGCAAAAAAACCTTTGAAGGGGGGGAAAAAATTTTCCAAAAGGGGACTTTTTACGGTTATTAAACCCCCCTTTTCAAGGGGGGAATTTCCCCACTATAAAAAATTTGGATTCCCTTTTTTTTTTAAATTTGGGGGAACCTACCCCCCGGGGAAAACGTCCCCGAAAAACCTAAAGGGATTTCCCCCTTAAACCCTTTTAAAAAATTTCTGGAAATTACATCCTGCCCCCTATTTTGGGGGTTCCAAAAATCGGAAAACTCAGGCCCGATACCAATTTTTTAAAAAATTTTTTCCCCTTTTTTTTGTAACCTGCTGAAACCCCCATTTAAGGAAAGGGGGGGAATTTTAAAATTGGGGCCGAGAGGGGGCTTCGGGGTAAAAAAAGTAAGGGCAAAATATTCATAAACCCCCCAAAAAAAAATTGGTAGAAAATTTTTTTTTTTTAAAAATTTTTCAAAATTCTTTTTTTTTTTCCCGGGTTTTTTAGCGTTTTATTTTGGCCAAAAAAAAATTTAATGTTTAAAAAGGGGTTTTGGAATCCCAAAAAGATTTGGTTTTTTTTGTGCAACCTAAGAAATATAAAGGGTTTTTTAAACTTATAAAATTACAAAAAAAAGTTCCAAATTTTTTTAAAATTTAAAAAAAAATTAATTTTAGGGGGTTTTCGGTCCTTTTGGGGGACCCCAAGGGCCCCCCAAAAAACGGGGTTTTAAAAAATTTTTTTTTTTTTTTCCCCCCTTGGTTAAAGGGGACAAATCCATTGATTTTTTTAAGTGAATGCGTCCTACGTCCTACATACGCCCGAACATCATGACACATGAACTGAATATCCGCCGCGTATTGAGAGCAGATGCTCGGCAGATGAAAATGTTGGCGTAAGCTTGGCGCACCTTGAGCATACGATGGCGTACGTTCAGCAGGTGTTCAACGTAATGTAGATGAATGTTCAGCCAGTAGCAGACAGTGAACACAAGGTCAGCGTAACCTCGATGCACAACCGACGCACAAAAAAAAGTCTGGCTGAGATTTTTTTTGTGCGTCGGTTATGCATCGGGGTTACGCTGACCTTGCTTTCACCGTCTGCTTTTCTTTGCCAGGTTTTGCGCCAGTCTTGCGCCGGCTGTGAGTTGACTATGCGCTGCCGGAAAAAAATCATTTAATGCTAAAAGGGGTTACCTATCAGCAGATGCTCAACGTATAAAAGATTTTGCCCAGAAATCCCTATAATTTATGTGTCAACCATACGCAGAAACTAGTGGGACGCGGCCTTTAGATCTCTATAGACGACATTGAACGTAGAAAAAAATCAGTGTTGCAACAATGTGTAAAGCTAAATGTGTAAACAAATTAAGTCTTCTGGGACGGCGCCCCCGCTTGGGGACGGCTGCCTGTGTCGGACTGCGGCCACCCGGTGAACCGGAATGGACCGAAGCCCGAACGACTGGGGACTGTTACCAACCCTCTCGCACTTCTCGTTGTGTTCTTCTTGAGTTCCAAGCTTCCGTGTCGTAATCAGGTCTCACAAGAGGCCCCCCGGCTGGGGAGGACTTCGCACTGATGCTGACACGCACTCCTTTTCATGGGTGACCTCGTGGATC
>JAGTTF010005592.1:108269-121994 GCA_019095985.1 Streblospio benedicti
GATTAACTCTGTACCTGGCTGGGTGAGCTCAGTGTCCTCACTGGCTGGAAGATGGAGGAGGCTGAGGTCAACAACTTCGTGGCCAGCAGGCCAAGGATGTTGTTGCTATTGTTATTTCAACTCCAAGGTTGATTATTGGATTGGCTAACAGTACCTTCTGCAATGTCCAGTCTTTCCTCTGCACTGCAGTTCATTTCAGACTTGCACATTTTGCTATTTTCCATATGCTCTATTCGTATTCCAAATGTTGGTATTGATATTTGATATTACTATTGCCAATTTTTTGCTATTCATGCTATAATAATTTTTGACAAGTGTGGAATGGGGGGTTAGCCCAATTAATGGGCTAAAGTGGCCTTTTACTGGTTTGGGGGTCACCTCTAACTCTCCTTTATAATCGGTCTTCAATAAGAAATAAGTCTTGCGTGACGTGCCACGCAAACAGCACCCAATATTTCTCCCCACATACGCTCTTCATATTGACAAATTTTTCCTCAACACCATTTTCGATTATACAAAACTGGTGACCAAAGCTAAGCTGCAGCTCAATATTTTAACATCTGCAGCAGAGAGGGTTTACTCCATAACAACGGGCACGGTAACGCTTTAAGAGTTCATCACGGCGGGGATGGAGAATGTTGGTCGAATGTGCTCTGCCTCATTGAAGTGATTGGACCAACTAGGAAAAAAACCCTCACCAATTCTTCCCAGTCGCACTTCTAAACCCGCAAAGTCCACCTCTCGGCTTCCAAACCGCCACGTCGGATCCACAGGAGATACTGCCACGATTTGCCGCGCAGCCCCTGTTATTTTCATTTTGACAGCGTACGTCATGTCCACGATACGCTATGATACTTGTACATACTTATATTATCACTATGAATGCAGCAATTGTTAGCAATTTTTTCTGTATCCAACCCAGCATGAGTTCTCTATTCAATTGTGTTTTCAAAACGTTTTGAGTGGAGTTAACTTTTCAATGTCTTTTTTTTCTGTTTATACTTTATTAAATGTTCTTGTTACCTACATACCCTAGCATTATGCAAGTAAACTATACATCAAACCTATCAAATTTACACAATACATATATGGCAATCAACTTAGCATACATTATACATGACATGTCAATATACATGCATAAGTCTAAAAATGAAAGAACATCTACAACCCAAAACTTCATTTAGTATGTTGTAGGCATTTTGACAATTACAAAAACAAATTAAAATCATCACAATTACAAATATACCTAAAAAACTTTATTTTACTGAAGAGCTACTATTACATGTTTAGGAGCTCAAAAGTTTATAGTTCACCACAGTGAGTCTCTACCAGCTATTGACAAAGCAATAGCACCTACTCACCATGCATACCAGAACACTGGATTTCTTTCATGTGTTTGGTCAAGCTCCAGCCATGACAAAAACACTTGCCACATTGACTGCACGAAAAGGAATTCTCACCAGTATGAAGAAAGCTGGAATGTTGGAAGGCTGTCGAACAATGAAGGCTTCGAGTCCTTTTTAAGCCACTCCACTGTCATTGTTCTTATTGGTTGTTTGTGGTGTATTTTCTTCTCTTTTGTGTGATGTATCTACACAAGTCCCTGAATACACCACGATTAGTAATTACTGAATATATAATAGCATGGGCCATCAATGTCTGCCATTCCATCAAGACTGAACTCCATGCATGCGGCACAGCAATTACTACATTTATTCCATCCATGACGTTTGTTTGTGATTTTCGAGAGGCAATGATGGCTTTTCGCTCCTTTCACGATTTCTATGTTTATTACATTGGTGGTTTTTATTTTTAAGAATAGTTTCTACTTAAGTAGTACATCAGACTGAACTTTACTATTGTCCACAATACTGATGTTATCCACTGAAATGAGCGTTCAGTTGATTTGACGTTTCTATTTCGCTGAACGAACGCCGTCTTATGACAAACCACATTGTGCTCAAACCCTAAATCGTTCAAAATATGTATCATATTATTTGTTTTTATTTCTCTTGAAATATGTGGTTATTTTTTTCAAACGATATACTAAAATAATAAAGAAGTATCCAAAATAATTGTTTGACGTCTGCCCTATTCAGGATATAACTTTCAATTAAAATAACAGTATTTTTGCACATAGAAGGAAACGGATAAGTATCTTTCTGCTAGTTACTCTTAATTTTGAATTTTAGCATTTTCACTGTAAATCCCTTCACCTTACCATACATTTGCATGTATGTGTAATTACTTCATATTTGGTAAGTAACGTTCATTGCATATTGTATGTGTATCATATTTGTTATTATTTCTCTTCATATATTTGAAGAGAAATGAAAATAAATAATATGATACAATTTGCAACGAACCTTACTTACCAAATATCAAGCGTTCAAATTATCGTATGTGGCATGCCCATCACTGTATATTTTGGTGCCATTCTTTACCTATTTTTGAATTATTTACGGTACTGGTATATCAGTATCTCTTTTTTTCTTACATGAATGATAATGAGTGTATTGGTTTGTCTCTATAAGATCCCAAAAATCCAAATTTGTTCCCCATTGCGAGGTTCACCTCTATTGTTTTTGCACTTTCTCCCTAGCAAAGCTTCATCAATTTCAACATCACCATCGAACTGAAAGTTATTAAGGATATTATCCATAACTCATTTGGTTACGACCGTTGTGGACGTCGTCATTGCCCATTGCACTGCAGTGGTCTTATAGCTTAGCCCGGAGTCATTTGAACACTCAAATTCAATTTCCTCAAGGAAAAAATAGAGATGGTCTTGCAATTGATGATTATATTGGAAAAAAATGCTCTATGTTAATATTGAACTTTTATAATCTTTTTTAAGCGGCACCGAAAAATTACCCATATTTTCTTTTTGATTTGTTTGTTTTTTATGTCCATAACGCTATTACTATTATATTGAAAAGGTATCTAATAAACACATAGACCATAGTAGACCGACGTCGGCTCCCTAGCCACTACCTTTATTATAAGTAGAAAATCATTAAGATTTTATTAAGATTTTATATATTTTTTATTAAGATTTATGCTTGAAAATTAAGATTTTTCATGGCTGTGATTTTCTTACATGAGCCCATACACCACATTTTTGTGAACAGATAAAGATAGATAAAGATAGATAAAGATAAAGTTTATTTAAAGTCGATATAGATTACAATAATAAACACAAGCTCTAAGGAGCTTTTGATTGACTCATTCATACACAGTCACACGTGCGCATAATACACATACACAATACATTAATTACAAATAATTAGAGCATAAAGCACCTGACGAAGTAACACAATTAATTAGAGCATGCAGTACATTTACATATTTTCCCATTCCAAGATTGTAAGAGATTAGTGAATTGATTAAAATTCCCCACAGATCTTATATATTCAGGCAGGTCATTCCATAGTTCAGCAGCACTGTACCTGAACGATTTTTTCCCAAATTTAGTGGTTCGTACCCTAGGTAGGTCAACAATATTTGAGTATCTAAAACTATAATTACTATTTTTAAAATGAACCAAGTCATGAAGACACAGAGGAGCTAATTTATACAAAATTTTAAATGTTTCTGCTGCCATTGTTCTCATTCGTCTGACATGAAGGAAGGGAACACAAGCAATACTGAGAAGTTGTTCGTAAGAGCTATCGTAATCATTATAGATGAAACGTAGTGCCCGCTCTTGAATTTTTTCGAGTTTTTTTTGTATTGGTTTTAGAACAAAAATGCCAGGCCAAAGGGCAGAAATTAAAATTTGATAATATAAATGTATGAAAAATAGTAAGTTTGTTTAGCCGAGAGAGAAATGATCCAATGCGTTTTAGGACATTTAGCTGTTGTGATGCTTTACGACACAAACTTCTAATATGGCTGTCAAAGTTTAGCTGGTAGTCAATGCTGATTCCAAAAAGGTTTACAACATCATCACAAGATATTATAGCAGAATCTATATTGAATACAGGATTATTTTTTAGTGTATTGTTACCAACTGCCAGGGCCTGAAACTTGTCAGGATTAGCTTTCATACAATTTATCTTAAACCAATCAATTAAAACAAGACTTTCTTCTTCTAAGGTACTAATTAAAACATCATAGTCTGGATGAGCAAAAGATAGAGTATTGTCATCTGCATAATTATATAAAGTTCCTTTTTTGATAAAATAAAAAATGTCATTGATAAACACATTAAATAAGAGAGGTCCTAGTATGGATCCTTGAGGAACACCTTTACTTATATTTGTCCATTCACTGACAACACCTTCAATTTTAATCTGCTGTTTTCTGTTGGAAAGATAATTTTTCAAAAGATTTACTGAAGACTCAGATAAACCATATGCTGACAATTTACACAATAATATATCATGAGGAAGGCAATCAAATGCTTTTGACAGATCCATTAAAATTGCTGCTACATAATAACTCTTATCTAAAGCTGCTTTACAGTCCTCTATTAATCTTAGCAAAGTGGTTTGACATCCAAGAATTCTCTCCCTCACGATCAGAGACTGCATGTCCTGAAGTAGTTGTCAATTTGGTTGGCCCACTTGTCTAGCAAGTTTCGATTTGGATGTAATCCATCGTAGAGCCAAGTGTCATAGTAAGTGTTGTTTTTTTTATGTTGTCGAACGAGCACATCTCTCTGTAAAAATACAGACCTGAAGCCATTTTCTCTGTTCTTATTAATCAACAGAGAATTGAACTCCATGACGAGCCGTTCAAGTTCGGTTTGCATGTAGTCATAGTCTTTTTGTTCCACCAAGTAACAAGTCTTTTTCTTGCCAAGCATGAACTGGTTGTATAAGTTGAAAGACATTGATGTAATAGTACACCAGAGAGCGCGACTGCCAAGTTCTTGGATGGATCCATCTAGTGTATCTACTAGGTCTCTAAGTCGGTGAATTGTCACATCCTCATTGATCACACATTCTCTATAATTTTTGTTCGGTTTGCGAAGTAAGGTAGTGAAATCATTGATACCTACCCCGATATGAGTGAAATCGGGAACGTCTCTTGAAGCCTTGATGTCATGCTTCAAGTCTCTGGTAATGATTTTTGAGATTCTCTCCAACATTATGAGAGAAGTAGTGATCCTCAGAGAAGAATTCCAAACCATATCCTATTCTATCAAAGTATGTTCGAACTCTTCGTGGTGTGAAACTGCAAATTCAAGTGATGAATTTCTCAAATGGTTGTGACATTGTTTAATGAATCGATACTCTATCAAAATTCTCTCCCTCAAACCACTTCTGCTTCTTTAGAGCTTATGTTATGGTTGGACTAAAGGTTCCAAACAGTATGTGTCCATTCATCACTGTGGTCCCCTTTGTTGACTTTGAGCATCGACATGTTTGAATGGGATTCAACTGTAACAGTCGGTTTGATCGTTATAGTCCTGATCCTGACTTTGATGATCACGACACTGCTGGAAAGAATTTTCACCTTTAACTGTTGATATAAGCAGCGTGTTCTTCTCTAGATGTGGAGATGTTACTCACAAAGTTAGTATCATAAATGCTGTCAAGGGTTGTACTGCTATCCCAGCTATGAAACAGATTAATTGTGGTTGAATCTACCATGATGTTTTTTCCAATTTATGTTGACTAGAATATAATTTAAAATATATGCTCCAAAAATGTATTGTAAGAAATGTATCTATCCATCTATGCACACATACATATAAATTTATATATTGAACTGAAAACGTTAAAAAATCTACACTATCACACTACCTACGTAGCGCCAAACCAAAGTCTTTGGCAAAGAGGTCGCGTGACCCCATCGTCTCCAATTGGTTGTCCTCATTCGGGGCGGAGTCGGACCTCCATAGCTCCCGGGGTGTGGCGCAGGCGTACGTCCCCGGCAGGGAGCGATACTACCTGGCCAACCCTTAGACTCTGGATGACCTTCTCCTTGTTAAGTGCGGTTGTCTTGGCAGCTTCCAGCCCCTGGGTTGTCTCGTTCAGGGTCCCTTGGAGCTGGAGATTGATGCGTTGGCATCTTTCCAGCTCGTCGGTTACCCAATGGAGTACACCACTCGACGCCTTCAGCTGCTCTTCGGTTCTCTTTTGCAAGTCCTTAGCAACCATTAGTTGGGCAGCCAGCTCTGTCTCAAGCTCGGCCGTAGCGAGAGCCTGCTGGTACTTCGCCAATGTGGCCCAGTTGTCCGGTTCAATTCGTGTTTCGAGGGTTTCCAGCCTTCGTATTTCCCCCTGTAGACGGACCATCTCCGCGGACAGACACGGTCATTTTGCGTCTGGGGGGCTTATACTGAAGGCCCCTTTTCGTGCACGGGTCTTTGTCCGTACCACCCTGCTAGTGGCCACCTGTGGCTCCAGGGCCGTAGCCGGAGGAGCCACTGTGGTGGCTTTCACAGGTGGAGGACAGGGGAGGTTCGGTTTCACAGATCTGGGTTTGCCATTGTTTCGGTTTGGAGCGGTCCCGGACTTCGCGGGTTCACGAGCAGTCTCTGTCACCTTTACAAGTGACTCCGACCCTTCGTTGCCCACATTCTCCTTGACAGCCTTTGCCCTTGCTTCTTGCGAAGCCAGGCCCGTTTTCATCGTTGCTTTCTGCTTTCCGATCGACTCAGAGCCGAGTGGGTCGCCGGTGTGCTTCCCCCATCCCACGTACCTGTCCCCCCTGACGCCCTCACCACGGTTGATGAGGTGACAGGTTTGGAGTCGTCGATCTTATGTTTGGTGCATTTGGTCGCCTTCGGAGGACCAAGGAGGTCTCCAGCCTTGGCCAACAGTCTAGTCTCCACAGACCGGGTCTCTGAGGCCGAACTGGAGGCTTCCGGCTTAGCCTTGCCACCGTTTCAGAGTTAACGCAAGCGATGCTTCGTTAAGAATATCCTCAGTCAGGCTTCTAAAACTCAAAGTTTTCGTAAACATTTATTGAGAATTAAAATTAACACAAATGAAACAATGAAGCTTATTTAAACAATCATAACTGGTTAAAAATGTAAAAGTAAAAGTATTGGATGAATAAAATATGTAATAATAATCCATTTACTCTCACCAAACGTTGCATAACAATTGCATAACAATTTCGAGGTGACCTGCCCGCCCCTGAGCTGTCAATCACGTCGGATGGCCAATCAGAGCAGCGTAGTAAAACTTTCATTCATGATTTGGTGTAAAATTACATCAACAATAAAAATTACTCCTAACCTGGGCGACCCAACATAAAACGTGTAACACCCAGTGGGATGTGTGGGTGGCTTTACTGCCCCCCTTCCCCAGGAGTTTGGTTTAGTTGAGGTGCCCGGGGAGCGTCTGGTGGGGGGTAGGCCCTCGGCCTTATAAAATAAGAAACGGGGGGTTCGGGTGGTACCTCCCCCAAATAAATTTGAGAAATAATTAAAGAAAATGGTCATAACGTCCTCCTGCCTCTCTCAATTACTTGGCAAGTTTCTTTTAGGACTTGGCAACATTATCCATTCTTTGAAATACTTCTTCATGATTTCTGTTTCTTCTTTGGATCAGCGTTCTCTTACAACTGGAAATATATAGATATAGTATAGTATAGATATAATAACACAAAAACATATACTTAATTTTGTATACACTCTTTATCTTTTTTTTTTTTTTTTTTTTGAGAAATAGCTGATCACAAGGGCTCTCGCATGGGCTCGGCACGTAACTTGCATGTACTGTATCAATTTGCACTAAACATGAATTGGGCATATTGACTATCTTATCATAAAATTAAGCATCAAAACGTTTTTATTGCTGCACATATTTTAAATTCAAGCACTTGAGAATTTTAAAATAATTGTTGGGGTACGAAAAACACCGATTAGTGTGAGCAAATACAGATTCTATCTGCATCTTACACATACTTCGCTCCACAAAAAGTATAAAGGAATAAATATCTACTAAATATTAACAGCTTTGTGTTTGGGGTTAAACAATTTAAGAAAATAAAACAGCTGATATGATCATTAATAATCACAGGAATAAAATTAATTCATTGGGAAGTAAATATGACAAAACATAACTAATGTATCTGAAACTAGCTTCATAATATTTCAAACTTGTGGTATGATTTTGACAAAAGAGTAACAATTATGAGCATTAACATAATTGTTGGTCTGTAATTTTGAATTGCCTCTTCAATTAACATTTATAAGTGTTTTAAGCCCTTAGATTATTAAGTAAAGTACACAATGGCAATCATGGAGTCTTAGTACGTATTTAATATATTTTGAAATTCAAACAAATACATCAGTGTTGAAATTGTTCACTTGCTGCAATTAGTTACAAAATTTAAATAAAAAGAAAAAAGTGCATTGCCAATACTTACACGAGATGATGCTAAATACTCAGAAAACCAAGTTTATGAGTCATTTAACTTACTAATAAATAGACTACCAAACCGAGCATCACACCAGTAAAGTCTTACATTTGTTTAATAATTCATTCAACGTGATAAAATGCTGGTTGCCGTGATAACCTGGGCCTCATGGTCTGCGGCCCCTGCCTCTGCCATGGAACCTCCTGGAAGACATTCATCATTTAACAGTAAAGTAAATGCCATTAAAACATGCCAAGTCAATAGAACCATGAATGGACACTTACCTGTGGAAACTAGAATAGAACATTGCTCTACGCTTCATTTTGACAAGGGCCTCTTTGCGATCCTTTAGTTTTTTCGGTAGGTCTCTGGAACAAATCAGCCCCAACTGGCGTACCCTAGGTACAAAACTTAGCCAATGGGTACCCCAGCGCATTTCGGAACAGCTCCTTGTGAGACTGACTTACATAGCCATGAGACATGACCAGCATTTGTTTAATTGATTAAACATTGAAACTGTGTATTCTGTGACAAATGTCCAGGTTCCAATGATTGTATTAAATTTACTGTCATTTACTCCACCTTCCAACATACATATATAAATCATGATGATGATGTATGATAAAAGTCATACATTAAGGATTTGTTTTATAATAGCTTTTTTAGTGTTTACCATTAGTGAACGTTAACGTATAAAAATGGAGTGTAAGGAAGACTGCAATGAAGGAATGTTCAAGAGATTTTCAAACTTTGTTGGTTTCACAAGCCAAAAATGTGAAGAAAGAGCTGTGAGATGACAGGAGTTTGGTAAGTGTATACTATAAGTATGCCTGGAGGTCCAGCCACATGTTGGTAAATGATAGTTACACAAAATCACGTCTAAATTTATCATAGCTAGCTGTGTTCTAACCTATGTAAAGTTGCCCTTTGCAGAGATATTTATTAACTGAATTTTATTTTGACACCTTTTTCTCTTGTGTTTTGGGTGCAACAACATGATTTTTGTAATCTGTTGAATCTTTGGCCCACGATAAAAAACTTTCTTCCACTGTAAGATTGTGCAGGTCAATCTCGTTAGCTGGCCTCTCTTTGTTCTGTATGTTGAATATTGCTTCCGAATCTAGGTCAGATTTTTTTTTCGTATTTTTTTTTCGTGATTAAAATAATGTTCCTTTGCTTTTTCAAGTATTAAATTCACTTTTTTAAAGATTCCTCCTTTCCCAATGGGCTTTTTCTTCCAAATTTCTGCTCAAGTCGGTCATCGAAGGCTTTCTTTCTATAGAGCTGAAAGATGTCTTTGGATTTTATTTGAAATATGGATAAAGACCATCCTCATCCTGGTATATTTAGAGTTCATTATTCAATTTACCAGTTTAAATTTTTCGCTTTGTATATGCTGTGTGAACAAAATTCTGTAGATTGGCGATTAATAAATAAAATGTTCTTAAAATCAAATCAATGATATGTTACGTTTTTCCATTTAAGGATTATATTCATTTATATAAAATTATGAGACGGAACTTGCCTGAACACTACACAGGAGTACCCCCCCCCCCCCCCTCTTGCGCCAGGGAGTTTGGGGTATCCCCCCATTTTTTTTTAATGTGATGCATTCTTCTGCAATCCAGTGTATAAATTACAGCAAAATTTGGTACTTGAAAGACTTAAAATAGATCTTTTATTTTTTCAAATGTCCAGCAAGATTCATTTCATCACTTTAAAAACAGTCATACTATATGTAACATAGTTAAAATAAAATATATAAAGTATTTACTTACCAGACCATACAAGCATGGAAAGAACCTTCCTTGAATCTGGTTATGGTCCATATGCTTTCTCAGCCAGTGTCCTAGCAAGTAACTATATTTTAAGAATAGTTCTTAATTTTTGTATATCGTGGTCTATATAGTACTATCATGGTAATGTAAACATCAACAAATTTGAAAAGGAGTCTGTTGACTCGAAACATGTTAATATAATAAAGATATGTAAATGAAAAGGTTTGATCGTCTTTTTGAATAGTGAACAGCAAAAGAATGAAAGACAAAATAACATAAAATAAAATGGTTCAATTTAAAAAACATCATGTACATTTGTCATTGATTTTTCCTTACTTTAAGCATTTTTTCGCGAAAAGTAGGACTTCAATATGTACATTTAGTTAATTTTAGGTTTTAGGTTGCTTTTTTAGAAAAATTCGATTAGCGTTACGGATATTGGTATTTACATTTGCAGTAGATCTTTCACTTGAGCCCATCTAGTGGGCTCAAGGGGCAATTTGCCTTTTGATGGATCCCCCCTAACACTTATACCAAGACTTCCTCGATTGGAAAAAGGTCTTGGGTCACATGCCAGGCAAAAAGCCAGTATTTTTCTACACAAGCTATTTTCATATTTACATACTTTTCATGAACCCCACACATTATTTTGTGTTGGTTTGAAGGTCCAGATATTCTTTCTTTAACAAACTTTTCATATGCAATTCTACCACGATTTGCAGTGTCTAATATGTTCTCAGTAACAGCTTGAGGCATTATAATGTTGCTTGTCAAGTAAACAAGTTTCTCTTCTGTCCCATCCTCATTTTCTACGGTATTGAACATATTATTTTTAGAGAGGACCTCTTTGAGTTTCTGAATGTTTGCCTCTTGACGTTGTACTTTTTGATCATTCAAGTCCTGATGGTGCATTTTTGATGGACCTTCCACGTTTAATATTTGTTCTATTTGTTGAGATACAATTGCCAATACAGGACTGCTCAAGCAATACCGCAGTAACGTCTCAGGGTGAGTTGTTATTCCAGCTATACCTCCAGCTCCTTTGTCCGTTCGCTCTATCACCTTTTTAATCCCCTGACCTAGGGACACGGTGCCGTATTCAACCACTGCTGAGCTGCATCCCGGAAGTGCAAATGAGTGGTGACGCTGGGTTAAATTCTTCACGTGGCTGTCGCCAATTACCATTATGGTTTCATACTTTGAGTCTCTCCGCTCCGTGAGTGCGCGTAGTTCGGGAGTCTTTGCTCCTCGCAGTCCGCTCTGGGTGTCCCGTCGGCGGTCCATCAGGCCACTTACCCGCACGAACGCAGTTTGCCGAGCATGGTTTGCCCATTGCCACTCCGTCCTCGGCCCCAGAAGTTGCTGTTTATGTCTTCCATGTTGATGCAGTGGCAGACGAGGCGCTGGCAAAAGCAAAAATCTTGGCCAAAAGCAACTCCCTCATCACATCAACTCGTACATTGAGACACCTAAAAAAGTTAGATAAGATATTGCATCATATATTGACTCACAAACAATCAATCCCGATCAATGGGCTCAAAAAATATAATGTATATGAAAAGTCTTATCACCAGTCCTTTTGAAGACTACAAAAAAAACTTTAATAACTATAAACTTCCCACACAACAAAATCATATCTTTTAAGGACCTGTGGACATCCTGTATACAAATGTATTCAGTATTAGTGTTGTAGCAAACAGTTTAAACCAAGAAATGTAAGTTTATGAGTGACTCCAAGTCTTAAGTCAAGAATAGATTGGGCAATATCCCCTAGTGGCTCAAGTGTTGGTCCTCCTATAGAAAAATTAATGCCGTCAATAATTTAAAAAACTAAGTTATGAAATACTGTTAGATTCTGAGTGAGACATAAGCAATATGTTTTTTTAACAGAATTAAGAATCCATGAACCATTATACAATTAATGCAAAATATCAATTAAACTGAGAGATGGTAAATTTAATATAATTAAGGATATTTCAACAAAAAATCTTATTTTGTCACTGTAATTTTTTTTTTTTTTTTTTTTTTTTTGCGAATTTAGAATCATACCTTTATTAACATTTCATTTTCAAATGACAAAATCATGTTTCCGAGATGAATATGGAAAATAGAATTTACAATTTGCATTGTTATAATAATATACGTGCTTTAATTCATAATGAGTACATATACTTTCTTGAGAATATAGAATCATACCTTTAACATTTCATTTTCAAAAGACAAAATCATGTTTCCAAGATACATGTGTAAAATAAAATTTACTATGCTCATTGCTTGAATAATATGTCACTGTAATATACCACCAATGTTTTTACATCATAGTGTAATCATAATTCATTTGTATTTTGCTATGAATTGATTGATGGTCTGGTACAAAGTAAAAGATTGTTACACTTTGAAGCCCTGCGTTGGTTAGATCTAGCTCTGCTAGATGTCCTCCTCCTTGTCTCTGAGCTCCACAGTGAGTATCTCCTGGCGGCCGAGCTTCACGGAGCTGCCGGGCAACTGCACAGTGGATTTTGCAGTGTATAAGGCAGTTTTGTCCAGAAGTTTTTTTAGCATTACAGTATTTGTCAATAATAAAACCCAGTCACATAACGCCTTCGTCTGTGTATGATAGCGCATTCCGCACCATGTATGTCTCCACGTGCATGATGGCATCGCGCACTTTTGGTGGAATGCCAAACATTTTTCCTAGTACCTGGAGGTGAGAAAGACTAAGACCAGTGTCCTGAACCACCTTGGCCACCGTTATTGCGCATTTGGTAAATAGAGACTGTGGTTCTCTTTGTCCACGCTCTATGACAGCGGGCAGTAGCTCTGGTTTGTAAAAACTCTGCGACTTGTTTACTAATACACATTTGTAACATTTATTGATATCTATAATGTCTAAATATGTACGATAACATAACTGACATTAACTGATATACACGCGATCACTAAGTATCTACACATTACATTTATATTCGCTGAAAGGATTACTATATATTCTAGATTGCATCAAGCATGAACAATATAAAACATGTATATGGTACAATACCAACTGTCCCAGTAGATGATGCTGAAATTCTTACCCATGTATTCTTTTCAAATAGAAATGGCTCGGTATTCTAAAATCTAGCTTCCTCTCTGTTTGCTTGTGGAAAAGAGTAAAATGCTTCCTCATCAAGCGAGAACGAGGCTGCAATGGCGGGATAGTTTTTTTTTGGTGATTGGAGTTTTTGTGTGTGAAGTGACGTCTTGATACAAGAAAATTGCTTAAAAGAAATAAATTAACTGATATAAACAAGTATAGTAACATTTGCGAATATATAGCACACTATATCTCATAGGAATATAAGGATACAGTCGAAAATGGACAGTGGTGAATTTGAAAGGGAGTACCCAGATTGTCCAGGTTGGGGTTTGGCACTATATAACTTACTAGAAAATGTGAATTCGAAATTAGAGCGCATTGAAGCTAAAACAAACATAGCCTACAATACCGCCCAAGCATGTAAAAAAAGTGTTGCACAATACGATACTAGAATAGATCATCTAGAAAAACAGTGTGCAGAATTAGTCGCTAATGTCAAAAAACAAGAAGATTATAGCGGCGTGCTAACTTAAAGTTTACAGGCATTAA
>JAGTTF010005592.1:128396-141424 GCA_019095985.1 Streblospio benedicti
CTTCTACATCTTCTTCCGTCTTTAGGGGGAAGTTAAACACTTCCACCGTATCGCGCTCAATGGTGGAATTATTCTTATCCAAAATTTTCTTTAGGAGTATGGCTTTTGTTCTGAGCATTCCTTTCATGGTTTGTATCTCCACCATCATTTTTCGAACTCTGAAAATCAATAGTAACATGTGATTTTCATATCCTCATCCTTTGTCACTCAGGGGATTTATAATTAAACTTGCAACCTCCAGTTCTGTCCTAGCGGAGTGAAGGCAAGTAGTAAATTAAGTTTTGTGCTTTGAATAATAGGCCGCTATAGTGACCTAAGCATCCAATTATGACAAAATGCTTTAAGATACAAAAATTGCATAGGCTATTGTATATTTACAAAATAAAAAAAAAAAAAAATACAGTGTGTATAAGATTCACTTACGTCTCATGTAAGCTGCCCTCAGCATCCCCGTTGGAATTCTCACCGAAGCTAAAAATAAGATTTTATAAGTATGAAAATTATGTCAAATCTTATTTTACTGCCATCAAGAGGTACTTATATCAGCAATGACACAAAGAGAAGTAACTATTTATATAAGCGGTAAAATTCTTAACAATTGAAAATTAAAACAATTATGATTTTGTATGGTTTATTGAATATTGAATTCTTATCAATGTCTCCGGTCTACATCTAGGGCTAGGGTCTACCGCCACCATTGCGGGCTGTGGGTTATGGGTATCATTTAAAAATATGAAATCTTTTATTGAAGCAATAAAAATAGCAAAGCTATATAATTATAATTCATGTTTCAATGGATCTGCATCTCTCCTACCTTGACATCAAAGCAGCACCCCTATTCAAGCTGGTTGATGGCTGCTCAACATCTTCGGGTCTTTCAGCTCTTCTGCAAATTGAACAATATAATAGAAAATCAGATAATAAAAATAATAAAGATAATGAAAATTTTTATGTACGGTACATATTGACACATAAATAAATAATAGCTATTTCTAATTTGCGTGGTGAGAATTATTTATATACATGTTTTGGTATAACAAATATTCCAATCACAATGAATAATAGATGATTCCTCTACTGGTTTGATTAGTTTTGTCAATGGTGCGCAACATTCCATTCATGGCCTGAATTATAATCATTATTTTCCTAACTCTAGAAATCAATAGTAACATGTGATTTTCATATCCACACAAACACAAGTCCACAAAAATATGAGACTTAACAGCATAATAACTTACATCCTGGAAGCACTTCGGGCCATGGCATCATTCGAAGGGCTTGCCAGGCTGAAGTGGGCTCTTGCACCCACATCAAAAGTCTGAGAGCTATGGGTGCCATAAAAAAATTATATATTCTATTGAAGCAATAAAAATAGTATTTATCAGTCTTTTGCATTTATTTTCATTCGATATCGACCTCCAAACTGCCTTGTAAAAATATGTTGTACCAGGACTGTCCATATACATAATCAATACAGAATCAATAACCTGTATATGGTCAGATGTAGTTTATGAAATAGCTAATGAATTTTTTCCTATCGTAAAATCGGGTACAGTTATACAGACCATGGATAATGCTAAGTTATTAAATGTTTTCTCACTTAATACAAAAGGACTGGCTGGCAATGCTAAACGGAGGTGTGTTTTCAACTGGCTAAAGAGTTTTCAAAAAGGTATATTTTGTCTCCAAGAAACACATAGTGTAAAGGAAAATGAGTTAACTTGCTAAAAAGAATGGGGTGGGTCTATTTATTTTAGTCATGGTACTAGCAGATCTAGAGGCGTTTAAATCTTATTCTCTAAAGGAATTTATTTTATAGTCAATGAGCAAATACTAGACTCTAGTGGTCGGTTATTAATGTTAGACATTGATGTGAACAATGAAAATCTCCTGCTTACGAATGTTTATGCCCCTACCAATGACAACCCACATGACCAGGTCGAATTCCTCAAACATTTGGAAACTCTTCTCCTAAATAACGTAAACAATAACATCATGCTCTGTGGTGAGTTTCCCTGCTGTTGTTGCTTTTCTATGAGTTCTGAATTGTTGACAATTTGTCTATTGTACTTCCAAAATTGTTGCATCTGATGCAGATTGCCTATTAGGGGGCTACCCTTTTTTTGGCCCAAAGGCTTGGCTGTGCCACTTCTTATTCTTGTTGCTCATAGTCAGCTTCGCAAACTTGTGACCTATATTTGATGGGATATTTCATCAGCAGACAGCTTTAATCATCATTTGTATAAAACATTTTGATGTTGTTTCTTCAGTCTTGGCAAAATCAACTCGCAGTAGGGTCCCATATTGTACATGCTAGCTTATCACAAGGCCTTTAAATAATCTGACATGAAGGCCCATTCTAAAAACTTCTCTATGATGCAAATCTTGCTAAATGTTTTGCAAAATTGACGTCATCACCTAAAAGCACATGACTTTTTGTTTTTAAAACAGCAATAAAGGTTTGATCAAGATGACATACTTAAGGGCTAAAAGGCTAATCCTCACCTCGTAAATCACCAGTGCATGCTGCTGCTTCTGCAGCTGTTGCTAGTGAACATTCTGGTTTTAAGGCTATAACAGGCTAGAATGTTCGAGGTTGCATATTTAATAGCAGAGGAATCCCCAGGGTTTTATGAAAGACCTTATTTTTTAAAGCTAGAGGCTTTCACAATTGTACTTGCTCTTCATCTTTGTACTTGGTGTATGGTTTTACACAAGCTGCTTTTTGTAATAATAGAAGTACAAACTATCAGATATAAGGTCTTTGAAAGACTATCTACATGTATATTCAGCTATCACATGCACTACGTCTGCGATGACATCATTATTTTCTGGACCCCCCATCAGTTTTGAAATGTTGAAATGCATATATTTAAGGATATTTAATACAGTACAGTACCTTAATAACGATAAAGGCTGGGAACTTGGTTCCATCTGCAAGGGCTGTCAACGCTATTGAGCCTGTTTTGTTTCAGCAACCTTCCACTGGTGGTTTGTTTTCTGTTTTAGGTTTTTCAAGATTGTGTGTCCCTTTGTCTTTGTCCTCTGTTTTAGGTTGTTGTTTCGTATTATCTTGTCTCCCTATCTTGTAGTATATCACTAGCAGGGTCGCAATGGTGGTCCAAGCGGCTGCAGGACCAACAGCCTCGATGTATTTGACAAAAAAGGCTGAGACAATCTCGAATCGAATGCAGAGTGTGGTAAACAGGGCAACGCAAACTTTCGTCATATGATCCGCATATTTGTTTCTCAATTGTAAGAAAGTAAGACAAATAGGTAATATGGAATCTATATATTCACAAGAATTCAGGTTTGATAATAATTTTACCATATGGAAAAACATCTATGATCAAAAAAATAGAGGAAATTCCTATACCAAAAATTTCTGAATTTAGTTATAAGATCATGCATAATATTGTACCTTGTGGTATGTACCTAAGTAAATGGAAAAATATAAGTGCAAAATGTGACATCTGCAATGAATTCGAAACAACAAAACACATGTTATATGATTGTATAAGAATCAATGGTCTATGGAAAATTATTTCAAATTATCTTAAAATACAAATAAGATGGAAACACATTGTTTGTGGCTTTCCAAGCTATGAAAAAGGTGCAACTATTAATGCATACAACTTCATGATTTCTGTAATCGCTTATGCTATATTTAAAGAGAATTCAAAATGCAAATTTAATAATTTAGATTATAATAATGTGAATATCTTCTCAAGTGTGAAAGACAATCTCATTTATTATAGGTATATACTGGAAAACCTGGATCATAAATTATGCAAATGTGTTTTATTTCAAACAATTACTGAACATATTTGATGTTGAAAATTTAATGTAGTATAAATCTGATAATATGTGATTTGAATATAAAGTAGAATTTTTGTAATTTCATTACTGTATTGATAATGTCGTATGTAATAAATTTCCATATTGTTTAAAAGATTAATAAATGATTAAAAAAATAGACAAATATATCAGATCTAGAATAGAGTATAAAATACAAAGATTTGTTATTGAAAATAGCTAGCATCCAACCGGTGTAACTCACATTACTAACTCTGTGGAGTTTCCACACTCAAACCAAACAAGCCGACATGCCTCTGCCAGCGGTGTCCTTGCTACGTGTCTACAACTATCAATAATCACGTAAAACAAAAACATAATGTTGTTAAACATTCCATTTTATATGAAGGGGATGGGGGGGAGATTGCGGTGCACCGGGTCACCTTTCGGGTTGTTGCAGCCTTGGCAATGGCATTTCTCCTCACTGCAGCCCCGGGACGTCGCGTAACATGGACACCGCTGACAGAAACATGCCAGCCTGCCTGGTCTGGTTGACAAAAGTCCACATCGGCAGCCAGCGATCATCGGTTTTGGTTGATTGATTTTGACTGAGGAAGGCTTGACAACAATTTTTGGAGGGGGAAAACTTGGTGTGTTGTCATCACGTAAAACACCCTTTTTAATGTAGGCCACATTGAGCTTTTTACGATGACTTGATGGTGTACTGTTGGTGTACTTTCGGGAGTCTTTTCTCACAGTTTTGTCTACATTATTATTCACATCCCGCTGCTTTTCATTATTTGTTGTTACAACATCAAGGCTGGAGTGACATTCCTGATTGTTTGAGGGGTCAGGTAGCAACGGTGGGTCGTGAATGATCTGGCTGCCTCTTCTCGGGTGCGGCTACCACTGGACAAACCAGGCAATGCTTCTATTGGCTCACACACCTCTTCTTCCGAGTCGATGACAATCACCTCATCATCACAACCAACACAGCCGTCCTCGGACTTGGTCCCCGCGGTGGTCTGGGGCTCGCCGTCTATACACACTGTTCTTCTCTTGTAGCAACTCACGGAAACATTTGTGCCATCTGGCCGTAGCAAGGTAATATATAGACAGAGGTCCTCACTGTCACTGGCACACACTTCTCTTTCATTGTTCACCAATCTGGAGAGTATTTTCTGACCCTTCATTTCCTCGGGCCACAGCCAGCGGCGCATCTGGTTGCTGTAGTTGTGCTTGTTGAGGCCGACGCCCACGGACTCCTGGGTGATGACTGCGTCGGCCGAGGCCGGGGCGCGGTACTGTGGAAGGTGAGGTTCTGCCTGAGCCGCTTGACGCGGTCCTGCACGCCGGGCGTCCCCAGCTCCACGTTGAGTTTGACATAAATAGCCCCATTATTGACCTCCTAATGAAAATAAAATATAGTAAAGTTTAGTCATATGTTATATTACACACACTAAATGTAATGAGTTAAATTGCGGTTTTAGTAAGAGCTATATTTGAAAACTTCATTTAGTATATAACATACTTGTCTTGCGTGCTTCTGCCACGTGCTGACTATCGTCTCCAGGTCAGCCACGCTTAACTGTCGTCTGTTCCAATGTGGATCTAAATATAAATGTTGATTTCTTTCAACAAACAATAGTATATAATGTAACACTATTTGTTGGAGCTTAGACTCAGAATAGACATGTAAAGATATGGCATATGCTTTGTTGTTGTTGTTGTTGTTGTTTTGCTGATTAAATAGGAAAAAGGTGATATGTTTCTATACTCTGCATTGTTCTTTATGTACTTTATTTTTTTGATGTTTTTATTTACATTTGATGCTGACGCATTTCATGTCAATACATTTAACTTGAAAATATGTATACCCATGGTGTGGAGCCACTTGCTTGGTCGCCAAAATGGCACTCCATCTGGCCACCACAACGGGACCTCCTTCTCCCAAATGTTTTTCAGATTGTCTATAGCATCAACATGGAAATATTAATGAACAATCAACGTAACAGCAGGAGTAGTAGTGTAATGCTGTATAATGTATTAGTGTAATATTAAATGTTTACAGTCTCATACAATAGTATTGTAGCACCTGCATGCTAATCACCAACTTTTGCATTCACTCATTTTACCTGTACGTGAGTTAGCATGCAGGTACAATGAAGCAGTGTGCAACTGTATAGGGATGAGTTTGTTTAACACCCGCTACCAGGCATGACCGGGCATTAAATCTATGACCTTCTGCACATCTACTCGGCCAAAGAAGCACACCTTTTGACTTATAGCCCACATTTAATTAAAGCAAATGTAAATAACAGACCAGGAAGGATTTTACTTGGTTACTACAGTTATGCAGTTTAACTTATTTCTTTATAGAGCACCGTGCTCGTAAACATTTCGGAGTTAGTGATAACAGAAACACTTTAGTATGAAAAAAAAGAAAAAAAGGGAGTAGTAGACAAATGAAATTAATGGCATACTGGGATTGACCAATTGGGTTACTATCCTCCGCAGAGCACCTTGGCTTGTGCCATTTATGGGCGAAAAAACTTGCACCCCGTGCAGATTGACCACACGGGCCCCGTCTTCCTTTGGTACTGGCACATTTACTGGCGTCTACAAATTACAGTAATCAAATTTCAATTTGGGTTCTTTTAAAGTTTAAATGATTTTTTCACTTGAATCTTTGATCAGTATCAAAATGTGTATAGTAACCTCTTCGGAAAATATTCCTGCTGCTGCAATGGCCTCTCTTATCTTTGTTTTGATGGGATCCTTTCCTGGAAGTACATGTACTAGTATTATGCAAGTATTAGATATGGGGATTCATGAATCAGATTTCATCCTGTGAAATTCACAATCAAGAGCTGGGCTGGTGGAGGAGCATTCGTGAGCATTAGGAGGGGAGTGCGTGGAGGATGTATGTCAGGAAGATGCCATTATAGTCCCATTGGATGGTTATTCTACCTAAGTGATTTTTTAAGGAATAGCTTATAAACATCGGAGAGCATGGGGAAGCAGCAAGGACAAATGATTGAATGAACAGACACCATTTTTTGTTGGAATCTGCCTATCGGATACTTGACCATTTACATTGGGTATGATAGTGGTGTTTTAGAACAATACCTCCTTGAACCCAAATCACTAAAACACCTTCATATGTGTAGGTCACGACCCAAAGGGCAATGCCGCATGTGTAGATATTTGTATTGCCAAACTATCAAGTTCAGCTGCAAGTACAGTTGAATTTGTTTGAAATGAAAAACTTATTACAATAAATGTTATTACATGGGTAAATATTATTTCATACTGATAATCACAGCTCCTGAAGTCGTTGGTACAATCAAAATGTAGTCGGGCAGTCAAATGTAACATATGTCACAATAATAAAAGATTTTAAACAAAAAGTGTCCTAAATAGCCATTATTTCAGTCTTCGACTGAAATAGGGATACCATTAAGCTGATACAGCAGCAGCAGCAGCAGCAGCAGCAGCAGCAGCAGCAGCAGCAGCAGCAGCCGCTGTATTCGTATCCGCAGATGTATCTGCAGACGTATATACTGTATATTTAACAGCAGCAACAGAAACAACAGCAGCAGCGAATGCCAGTTTCACAAAATACGGCTGTACAAATACCATATGATCCTTTTTGTCCATTAGGCAAATTCAAACACCAACAGCATATACCAAATCACCCTCTGACGGATATTTTTCTCAGCTGAGCAGCATTAGCAACAGCTAGAGCAGCGACAGTTGCAACAAAAAACAACAGATGCAGCTGTGACAACAACAATGTAGCCACTAGAAGAATTTTGGGAGATTTTTACCATTAGAAACAGCTTGATTGAGCGTTAAACAATGAATGCATATTTTTTATTTTAATAGATGTCCAATATTAGTGGAATCTCTCGCTAGTCAAGGGTATCTGTGCTATGTTCATTTCCTCATTGATACTTGACACGCCTGCTGCTTTTTGCACACAGCGAACACTGCATGCCACCCGAACAGTGTCCAGAGGAGAGGAACAAGAAAGTATTCTCCTTTGCTATTCCAAACTCATAGACAAGAGAAGTTCAATATCCTTGAATGTGTTCATCGTGTTGGAATCCATATATATTTACAAAGTTCATCTTTACACAACACAATAAATTCTACATTGATTGACAGTTTCAACAACTATTGTTGCCATTTTCAAATCTCTCTGCGCATGACTTCAGATACTGAAATTCAACACATGAGAGAGTTGAAAGCCCCCTCGTCCCTGTTCATGACCTGTCTCTGTCCTCGTATCTTGATCGCTTCCTTGATTGTTCTTATCCTCCAGTCACTTTCAACCAAGCAGCCATTCATAAAGATAATTTCTGCCGATGTGAGGTGTGTTTTGTGTGATTTTGATTGCTGTAGTCACACCTCTTGCACACTTTCAAAGTAGAACAGTTGTAAAATTTTGAAAAGTAACACTAAAGAAAAAAGCATTCCACCGCAAATACTGAAGGTGACACTTACATGAAATTATTTAACTGGTAAACTGTAAATTGAGACAGCTTGTTGGCTGATGAGGCTGCTCTGTGCATTCCAGAAGAAACTGACTGTAAAACTCCATCCCCTATTGGTTTCAGCAGTAGGACAGTGAGTTTTTCAGCTGGTATGCGGTCGGGCATTTTCCTTGGCGGAGTCATTAGTCATGGTTTGCAAAGCAAACAGTGTCAAACACTATATGAATTATTATCAGCCTTCAACTATTCTCAACTTTCTCATGATATTTTCATCAAAATGGCTGTGCGAAGTTTACATCCAGGAAGGGTGTTCCGAGGCAACTCTTTAGTTTCTTTTTAATGTGTTGGTGCGGATTTGGGATCTAAAGTATAGTGTTCTTTATTAGAAACTACAGCACATGTTGCCAGTTCGGCATTGACAAGTATACACTATCAAATTTATAACTATGAATATCATTGTACGTACACAACATACACTTCATAATATAATATATAATCTATAATATACAACATAGACTAAATTAACATTAGTAATTATTTACATGCCTAAAGAATAGCGACAGAGTGATATCCTTTACCTGTTGCCAGTTCAGCAATAAATTTACTGAATGTATAATAGAACAGTACTTGCGATGCCAGAATGATTTTGTTATAAAGACCAAGTATGTGTGAGATGTATGCATATGATCGTAGTGAAGTGAGGCTACAAATAAGGATGAATGAGGATGAATAGACTGTTACACTTATTTGAGACTTTGTAAGACGTTTTCTGTTCATGTTTATTTGAGACTGGTGTAATGTCCTCTATGAGCTTTGCCTTGGTACTACCTTCAGCTTTCTTGTATTTGTTCTGTTCTTCGTGGTGATCTCTCCAGTTCTTTCTTTCCGGTGAATTCACTCTATGATCTTTTCTGTAATCCACAAACATTAATCAACAGCAATAACTTTGAAGCAAGCTTTAGAAACTCTAAACTTGAGTTAGAAAATTCAACACTCAAGTCCAAATTGTCATAATTCATAACTTTTCACTTACCTCGATTTACATTTCGCTTTGTTCATGTGTTTGGCTGGGAACATTTCTTTCTTCCTCATGGTCATTCTGGTCATTATTTTCTCCACTTTGTATGTTATTCTTTCGTATTCATGGGACCACAGGGAGTATTAATAAATCTCTACTGCCAAAGTCAGCATTGTGTGGAATACTTTCTTGACACTGGACTTCTCGGCCCTTGCGACCTCGCACGCAGACATCCTGCATGTGGCATCAAAGTGTAAGTCATACATACAGGCGCAGCAGGCCAGGTCCAGCTGGAATTCTTTCTTCTGGTGATCTTACTTTTCAATCTTCTTTTGCTCCTTTGTTTCTTGGAAACGATGTTCTCTATTCAATTGTGTCTTGAAAACGTTTTGAGTTGAGTTAACTTTTCAATGCCTCTATTTTTTTGTGTTTATACTTTATTAAATGTTATGTTACCTACTTACTCTAGCATTATGCAAGTAAACAATACATCAAACCTATCAAATTTACACATATATGGCAATCAACTTAGCATACATCTACATTATACAGGACATGTTAATATACATGCATAAGTCCAAAATGAAAGAGAACATCTACAACCCAAAACTTCATTTAGTATGTAGTAGGCATTTTGACGATTACAAAAACAATTTAAAATCATCACAATTACAAATATACCTAAAAAACTTTATTTTACTGGAGAGCTTCTATTACATGTTTAGGGGCTCATAAGTTTATAGTTCGCCACAGTGAGTCTCTACCAGCTATTGACAAACAAAGCAATAGCACCTACTCACCATGCATACCAGAACACTGGATTTCTTTCATGTGTTTGGTCAAGCTCCAGCCATGACAAAAACACTTGCCACATTGACTGCACAAAAAGGAATTCTCACCAGTATGAATCCTCATGTATCAAAGAAAGCTGGAATGTTGGAAGGCTGTCGAACAATGAAGGCTTCGAATTCTTTTTAAGCCGCTCCACTGTCATTGTTCTTATTGGTTGTCTGTGGTGTATTTTCTTCTCTTTTGAGCGATGTATCTACACAAGTCCCTGAATACACCACGATTAGTAATTACTGAATATATAATAGCATGGGTCATGTATATCTGCCCCTCCATCCAGACTGAACTCCATCCATGTGGCACAGCGATTACTACATTTATTCCATCCATGACATTTGTTTGTGATTTTCGAGAGGCAATGATGGCTTTTCGCTCCTTTCATGATTTCTATGTTTATTACATTGGTGGTTTTTATTTTTACGAATAGTTTCTACTTAAGTAGTACATCAGACTGAACTTTACTATTGTCCACAATACTGATGTTATCCACTGAAATGAGCCTTCAGTTGATTTGACGTTTTTATTTCGCTGAACGAACGCTGTCTTATGACAAACCACATTGTGCTCAAACCCTAAATCGTTCAAAATATGTATCATATTATTTGTTTTTATTTCTCTTGAAATATGTGCTTATTTTTTTGATATACTAAAATACTAAAGAAGTATCCAAAATAATTGTTTGACGTTTTCAACCTCTGCCCTCTTGAGAATATAACTTTTAATTAAAATAACAGTATTTTTTCATAGAAACGGATAAGTATCTTTCTAGTTACTCTTAATTTTGAATTTTAGCATTTTCACTGTAAATCCCTTCATCTTACCACTCATTTGCATGTATGTGTAATTACTTCATATTTGGTAAGTAACGTTCATTGCATATTGTATGTGTATCATATTTGTTTTTATTTCTCTTCATATATTTGAAGTGAAATAAAAATAGATAATATGATACAATTTGCAACGAACCTTACTTACCAAATATTAAGTGTTCAAATTATGTTATTTGGCATGCCCATCACTGTATATTTTGGTGCCATTTTTTACCTATTTTTGAATTATTTACGCTACTGGTATATCAGTATCTTTTTTTTTCTTACATGAATGATAATGAGTGTAGTGGTTTTGTCTCTATAAGATCCCCAAAATCCAAATTTGTTCCCCGTTGCGAGGTTCACCTCTATTGTTTTTGCACTTTCTCCCTAGCAAAGCTTCATCAATTTCAACATCACCATCGAACTGAAAGTTATTAAGGATATTATCCATAACTCATTTGGTCATATGACAGTTGTGGATGTCGTCATTGCCCATTGCACTGCAGTGGTCTTATAGCTTAGCCCGAGTCATTTGAACACTCAAATTCAATTTCCTCATGGAAAAAATAGAGATGGTCTTGCAATTGATGATTATATTGGGAAAAAAAAAGCTGTATGTTAATATTGAACTTTTATGATTTTTTTTAAGTGGCACCGAAAAATTACTCATATTTTCTTTTTGATTTTTTTTAATGTCCATAACACTATTACTGTTATATGGAAAGGGTATCTAATAAACACATAGACCATAGTAGACCGACGTCGGCTCCCTAGCCACTACCTTTATTATAAGTAGAAAATCATTGAGATTTTATTAAGATTTTTATATTTTTTGTTAAGATTTATGCTTGAAAATTAAGATTTTTCATGCCTGTGATTTTCTTACATGAGCCCATACGCCACATTTTTGTGAACGGATCCAAGAATTCTCTCCCTAACGATCAGAGACTGCATGTCCTGAAGTAGTTGTCAATTTGGTTGGCCCACTTGTCTAGCAAGTTTCGATTTGGATGTAATCCATCGTAGAGCCAAGTCTCATAGTAAGTTTTTTTTTTTATGTTGTCGAACGAGCACATCTCTCTGTAAAAATACAGTCCTGAAGCCATTTTCTCTGTTCTTATTAATAAACAGAGAATTGAACTCCATGACGAGCCGTTCAAGTTCGGTTTGCATGTAGTCATAGTCTTTTTGTTCCAAGTAACAAGTCTTTTTCTTGCTAAGCATGTACTGGTTGTATAAGTTGAAAGACATTGGTGCACCAGAGAGCGCGACTGCCAAGTTCTTGGCTCCATCTAGTGTATCTACTAGTGAAATTGGGAACGTCTCTTGCAGCCTTGATGTCATGCTTCAAGTCTCTGGTAATGATTTTCGAGATTCTCTCCAAGTTGGTACCGGCGTAAACATTATGAGAGAACTGGTGATTCTCAGCAAAGAGTTCCAAACCATATCCTCTACTATCAAAGTATTTTCGAACTCTTCGTGGTGTGAAACTGCAAATTCAATTTATGAATTTCTCAAATGCTTGTGACCTTGTTTAATGAATCGATACTCTATCAAAATTTAGATTTTAAAATATTGATGAAGTTTCAACTTTAAAACATAAAATTCAAAACATAAAACATAAAAACATAAAAACATAAAACAAATAAATTTAAATGTTCATGAAATTTTATTCCTGAAAATAAGATAGGTAACAGAAAGCTGACATCACAATTAAATTGACTTTGAAGTTAAAAATTATAATTGTAATCTGAAAAAAAGTTTTATAATTCAATGTTAGTTAAAAAAATATTGTAGATGATGAAAATAAAATAAAAATAGATCACTAGATTATCTGAAAATAAAAGATTGCATTATGAGACATACATATGAAACCGGCAGCAGCCAGGTAATCATAGCAGCTCAAATGAAAAGTGATGTTGTTTAAAAATCTAAATGTAATTGATAGGTATAAACATTTGTGGGTTGTATTCATGTAATATCAAATCCAAATAGTTATTTGACAATGAAAGCCTCATTGCCAAGATCTTGCACCAACAATCAACTTCTAATACT
>JAGTTF010005593.1:0-14652 GCA_019095985.1 Streblospio benedicti
ATATTGTTTAGCACAAGTGTTGTCTACACAAAATTAAAGCAGATATTTTAGCTATCACAATCATCTTCAATACATACATTATTTTTTCTTCATACACTTCAATTTTTTTTCTTCTTTTTTGAAACTGATGAAATACTGAAATCTGCTTGAAACACAATAATGACAGTTACTCTATTGCCAAGATTATTGATTCCAAATGGCGGCCGAGTCGTTCTTTTGCCCAATTCTTCATAGTCTTATTCTGAACAACTCGATTCGATCAATTCTCTTCAACATGTCGATGGGCTTGGATGGATTTAATGCCAGTAAATCTAATTTCGAATTAAGGGACGTGTTCGAAAATATTTCACTTTTCTTTCTATCTAAATACACCTCATTAACAAATTTATCGTGAATCATGTGAATTTCAACGTTTATTTGTCTTATTCGAAACATCTTGGAACCACATAAATACACAAAACCGGGTGAGTTGTTGAACATGATTTTGTTATTAGGCGAGTTCTTGTGGCGAATCACGGCGAGTCCCAAGGGCGACTCGTGATCGCCACAAGAACGACCCCTAATAACAAATTCATGTTAAACAACTGTTCCGGTTTTAATTTCATTCATTCTTTTAAACGTTTGACATACGGTTTTTTGTAAAGTAACTATACTAAAAAATCATGTTTAATTCTGGAATTTGTTGAGTCGTAAATCCATATATGTAGATCGCGTAGAAATACACTCCATAATCACCACACTAATCATCCTGAATTTTCCCCGCTTCAAACACAATATCACGTTTTATTAATTGTCATCAAATATTCCAGTGATATTTTGAATGGTTTCCTCAATATATTCTTATCATCTGTTAAATGCCACATAAATAAGTGCGTAGGTCATCATATTTCTCTTGAATCAACTGTAGAAATCATGCGATATTGTTGACGTAAGATTTTTTTTTCGTCTAGATCTAGGCGTCAAAAAGGAGGTCACGGCTTAATAGCAAATCAATATGTTCTTAGGCCCAACTTAAAGTAGTATTTACGCAGCATTGATAACAGTACTGTTTTTGTTGTCAAGTATATTCAAATTACATGCTTGAAAAAAATAATAATGTTGCAATGGATAATTTTATCATGAGGATATTTGTAGATTGACAATTATCAGATTGTGTGTGATTGCATTAGACTTCTAGCGGGATTGTGGATGATGTATTGACAGAAAAAATCAAAGTTCAAATTGAGTTTTTTAATTCATTCAGAAGTCATGAAACGAACTGATTTTAGTATGTTTACCCTGCATAGACTATGTCATAGTAGTACATCATATAGAAGTCATAAACTGTGATAAGACAAAATAGAAGTGTGATATTTATACAAATGATACAAATTATACTAAAATAAATAACGCCGGGTAAACTGATTTGATAGCAATCAGTCACTTTCACTGTCTGATAAATCACAGGATTTATCCTTCTTCGTTTGGGCTGCTGACTGGACATTGTGACTATCTTGAAGAATTTGAAAAAAGTAGTCCGGCTGAGAACAAGCATGATAACCATAGTATCACCCCTCTTTGAAGAGGGGTGATAACCCTCTCCGGGTTATCGGGTACTTCTGGATCATGATAACCAATGAAATTACATGAAAAAGAATGATAAAAAATGTTTTTTCCTCTTATAGGCACTAGAATGTGGTTCTGAAATAGTTTTTAATATCTAAAAATTAATATCTACTAAACTTAACAAAGACCTGTTTTTTTTCAAACTGTTCCTAAGGCCAATCAAGGATGAAATTTGCTTAAAATAAAGTATTTTGTATGGGCACATTCCATTTTGTTAATCCATTTTGGTCTAATTAATTTTCAAACAACACGCAAAAATACAGTGTTGCTAATTAACATATCTAATAATGATAATGAAATAATTGAACATACTAATGGAAAAAAAAACATATCTTACATTTAGTATGATGGAAGCTCATTTATCCTTGATCTGATAGACATATGTTGTTTGTTTTTAAACAGAATAATCAGTTCAAATGACTTATTGAGCTTTCAGCAATTGCTCAAACAATCTGACTATTCCTCCGCCCCCGGCTGCTGGTTCTCTTCCTCCACTTCCACCACTGGCTGATCATTCAGCTGCTGGTCCTCAACCACCGACTACTCAACCGCCGGTTCTTACCTTCAAATCTCTTCACCTATTCCACCGGAAGTAAAAACTTTTCTGTCATATATTTTGGGAAATGTATGTCCCACGATCTATCTGCTCAAAAAATTACACAATTTCCTTTTGTTACGTCTATTACACAAGAAGTCTTGCCAAGTACAAGATGGAAGGCGAGTGCTGTCAGAGATTACATCTCTTCATACATGGGCCCCTCCACCACCGGTTCCTCACACAGGCTCTTCATACATGCATTCTTGACCACCGGTCCTCTTCCTCTTACCTTCAATTCTGTAACAATAAAAGGCCCATGAAGGCATCATTCTAAAATTGAAACAAAGTACACACGCTACCGTACTTGCATTAAAACACAAGAGAAACTCACAACACCAAAGGAGTTAACAATATTACATAGATAAAAATAATAATGCTGCATTCCATTTTGAAATATTCAAATTTCACTTTTAAACTTCACATTTCAATCCATATTGTATATTGTAAATAAAGTGATTGCCCAACAAAACTTACATTGCCATGCTAAGGTACATGCATACGCAAAGGTGTTGAATCCTATTAGAAAAGATCCAACTACCTGATAACAAACTTGAGATATTCTCATTGCCTTAGTGACACATAAACCATATATATTCATCATTACAGACATTACATCTACAAACTGAAACGTCCCATAAAAAAAATTGATTTGAAAAATGATTTGAAACTTATGCAACATATTAAAACATTTCAAAGTATAAGGCAACCAAATAAATGCAATACAAGATACATACACTATCAGTCACGAACAAATCACTCATTATGCTCACAAACTCATGGTAATCATTATACTATTGATTTATGTGAACTCATAATCCAGGTGAACTATTGTCACGACTGAGATCTAAAATGGCAAATAGACTGTTGTATGAACATCCAGGGGTAACATTTTGTCACTATTGATCAGTTTTGAACACAAAAATTACTTACATGTAGTTATATCTTTTCTTTGCAACAACAAAGCAGGCCAAAAATGCATAAAGAATCACCACTATTCAAGGCCTAGATTAACCAGTTATTCAGTAACCAATATTTTATTGATTTTGTAACATATTTTCTTTTTCACTGCTTTATTTATCAAATAAACAAATCAAAGTAACAAAATATTTCTCCCACTGGGCGGGGTGCCTGGCAGGGCGACCATTGAATCTGTTCCTTTTGCAAGGAAGGAAGGAGAAGCCCCGTACTCAGACAAGGCGGATATGTCGGAGAATTCTCCACTCTCCACCGCACCTAAGGCTTTTGGAGATTCATCTTCGAGGTCAATCACGTTAAGAACCACTGATTGACTGTCTATGCTATAATCATCATCAATTGTGGTGCCCTCGAAGATCGTTCAACTAGTTTCGAGATCTGCAGTCTCCTTTTCAATCATGCAGATAATGCAGTAATTTACAAATGTACAAATGTACAAAAATATTCCAGTATTTACACAACAGCATCCCGATTATGGTTTTTAACAACTTCACATACATGTATATCCAGGTCTTTTTCCTCATTAACAATTTATCTTTTGCCTGCTGCTCTGCTGCACCCTTTTCTCCATTTTCATTTGTTTCAGACATCTTCGACTTGATTCACGTGACACGTAGCAAAGTACCTGAATGAATTTATCAAAATCATTAAAATGTCCAACTTACACACATACTTGACATTTATTGAAGATTCTCAATGTTAAACTCTAGCTTTTAGGAATAAAATCATGTTACATTTAATTGAAGAATCGTTTATTTAGTAACATTTATACATTAAATACATTAAGTACGTTTAACATTGTTTGAGAATCTGAAGGTCATAAAGTGAATGCTTAAATCTACTAGTACTTAAATTAGAATGACGTTGTACATGTACGTCATACATTGCACGTTCTACATTATGAATACTAGCATGTTATTGATCATTATTAGGTTTGCTTACAACAGTGTTCCATCATTTGAGTACTTGGGTCTGAATATTTCACAGTAATGAATTCATGCTTATTAGCTATATGGGTTATCATGTTTTCACTACCTCCTAACGTCCGCTGGACTGCACACTTGGTTTCGCCTTGGCAGCTTCACTTCCTCCCTCTCATCCTCCAGAACAACGCGTGGCTATAAGCATAATATACCTGCACAAGTTGGGACTCTATGACTTTGCCTGATGTACTCTCAAGCAAAGAGTAGGTTCCAAATAATGCAGAATGGCCAGGAGAGTCTGACTTACAATCACCTTGAACAACTACTTTCTGAGCCAACGAGTTCAGCAGATCCTCTTGAGATCTCTTCCAAGTGATTAAAATGTGGCATTTAAGTACTGCCTGATGTGCCTCATTACTGTGTTCATAGCCATTGCTCTCACCTAAAAATATAGGGAATATTTATGATGTGGGATTATTTATGAAATATATTAGTTATGTAACATTTATGATTTATTTTCAAAGTATTTGATCAAAGTTATATGACTAGAAGTGTTCATTTACTTTCATAAATTTCAGTAATCTTAAGCTTTGGCTGATAGCGCCACCAGAAAAGTAGAGAGCAGCGCTCATTAGTAGGTTCAGCAGAGGCATTTGACCATGCATGGGTTGATTTTGCCATCTTTTCTTGTGCCCACAAGTTGAACATGACTAAAATGACAAGCCAAATATAAATCACTACAAATTCTAAATAGAATTCATACAAGCATTTTTTTTCAATTCCGTATTCATGCATCCGAGTTACCTAATTATGTAAGAGGATGTACATGAATAACAAAATGGCTCAGTTAGCTTTATTATTGCATCTGAATGTTATTCATATTGATTAAAATTGATTTTCAATACCTGTTTAAAATGTATTTTATATATTCTTACAATTGATGCCGTGAAGAGACTTCCTGCTGACTGTAATTTGGAAGTCTCTTCAATGACATTAGCCACATTCGAACACATACAGCAGACAGCAAGCAGCTGCAACAAGCTGGCTTTCGTCACCATAATGATTTCATTTATACTTTCACGTTCAGTCTGCTGCTTGCTCCTGAAAAAAAATTTTTTTTAAAATATATTTATGTTAACTCAGTTCATTCTTTTGACAAGTCTTGACTCTTGTCAAGACGACAAGCTGGTATATGGACAAAGAACTTCATTTATTAAAAACGCATTTTTAGAGTACACACATATTGCAATGTATCCAAAGGTCAATTTAGAGTCTTAGCAATACTTGTTAATTCATCACTTGATGAAAATTACCTTCCATCATGCTTGACGACTGAAAGAAGTTGAACTTTAGATAATATTCTAAACTTGATACAGATACAGAAACTTCTAAACGTACGCGACGTGAGAAATAAGGTAACTGATGTCGTGTGAGTTGGTTTAGATACGATTGCACACTATGACAGAGCGATTTTCTTATTAGAAAAGGGAAACACACAAGGAAAATAACTTCATGTTTAATGATAATGTTCGTCCTTAGGAGCTACATACAGGTTTCCTTCCTTGTCTTGGCAGCTGTCAAAGTTGGTGCTCTGCCTCTGGTGCCGGTAGATGTAGTAGTAGATGTAGTAGATGTAGATTCAACTGCAGTTGTGGGGGATAGCAGGTAAATTCTCTTAAAACTGTTGTATTTGGTGTTTTTCAGCTTTAAATTTACAATAGTAAATAAACTTTAATGAAGTGCTGATTTTTACATTAGGAATCACATACCTCGAGCTTCATTGACATTCCCACTGCCTCTTCCTCTCCCTCTTCCTCTGCTGGTGGTACTGGTGATGGAGGAGGTGGTGGAGGTGAGGTGGTGGTGAAAGTGCTGGTGGTGTTAGTAGTGGTAGTGGTCGTAGGAGTGGGAGTCTGGGCCTGTGGGGAGGTTGTGGTGGTAGTGGTGGTCTTTGGAGCAGTGGTGGTAGTGGTGGTCTGGGGGGCGATGGTAGTGGTGGTAGTCTGGGGTTTCTGGATAGAGGCTCTTATTTTGCCCACTTGCTTCCGGTGTACAGCTAATTGCTCTCCCCTTTTAACACTAAAAATACATAACAATCGACCATAATAATATGCATAAATTTATAATATTTTAGTTTTAGTAATTTACAAGCAAATTAATGCACCATCGTCCAACAAAATGTTGAGATAACCTGAGTTATATTAGATGAATATTCACTTACACATGCCCGTCCAAAATCTTTCCAAAATACATATGATGCCTTGGATCATTATTTGCAGATTTAGTCACAGTTTCAATTTCAAACGACTCATACCATAGATCCTTGTGTAGCCCCATGCACTGTATTCCTGGATTCTGGGTATCACAACGTAGGACATTCTTGTCCAGAACTTTATCTTCAATCTCATTCATAGTGAGCTTTACTTTTATCAGCATGTCATCTTCTTGTAATATTTTCGCTGGATAAAAAATCCCATCCGTTTTATACTTTGCAAAGCAATGCATGTTTGTACGCTTGTAGACAGAAAAAAATGGGACGAATGATCTCAAACCTGTGCCTTTATATAGGCAGCGGGTGGTTTTGAATCGTACAAAACGAAAGCCGCGGGAAATTCCATAAAAAGTCCGAAATCCTGCTGTTAGTTGCGAAAATGAGAAAGTACAGACATTTGATGCAGAAGTTCTGTTTTTTTACGGAGATTACAATTGTTTCGCTCATTTTTCCTAGGAAAAAACGGAAAATGCATAATTTTCGAAAGTGTCATGGGTAGAATACAGAAAAAACGTAATTTTTATGGTTATTCCAAGAAACTGCAGAACATACAGAAATTGCATAAGTAACAGAAGGTATTTACGTTCGTAAGAACAGTAAATATGAGAAGAAATGGGAAAGAATCGTAACAAATCGAAATGCTGGTAATTCAATAAAACCATCACTATTTATCTAGATATTCATGTTTGGACTTGGGTCTGGTGAAGTGGAAAATGGACCTGAAATGTAAAAATGTAAAATGTAAAATGTGACGAGCTGTCTCCATAACGGTGTGTAATAATGTGGTGATCACAAATCTGGTATTTTTGTATAGCACATGTTCAACTGAGCTGCGGCGACGGTGGTGTAATTCTCAGCATGTATTATAGGAAGTTTTATCATGGTTAATCATTGTTAATAGCTTGGTTACAAATATGGCTGGTAATGTAAAATTGTCCAAGCCAAATGCTGCCATTACAATGCATTTACAATCTCAATTGTTGCTACGAATCAAAAAGTGATGCGTATCCTTGATTCTGTATATAGATATATATGGCATATCCATCTAATGAGCTGCCTTTTGACAAACAAATCGAACGTTATCTAAATTCCTGAAAGAAAAGCAAGTTGAATCGCAGCGTTTTGCTTTTTTAAGAACTTTAATTGATATCATAGAATAAAGTTAATGCATGTGTTACATAATTATGACTCATTATGATTTTTGTGAATATGGAGAAAAATATTTTGTACCAGGGCAAATGTGGAATATTCTTGTTATACTGTTTGTAGACACCAAGGTCTTAGATGGTTATTTTTCAATCTAGGCAATTTTCATTTAACAAATATGTTTTCATGTATTATTCTGGCTTTCTCTTTGGATGCCACATTCCAACTTGCTTTTAATGTTTCGAGTGTTTTCTGAACATATTTACTGTTGTCTGGATACAAGAACGCTGCATTTCCTAAAACTAATAGTCGTACTACTCTGTTGTGAAAAAATGAGCCAAATTGCCGTCCCTTCGTGTATAAAAATGTTCGCTAGATTCTTGTGTATATAGTCTTGCGACATCCATGTTTTTGTAATTTTACTTTGTTAAATCAGTATTTTCACTTTTCTGATCATAATGTTATTTCATGCTCTCATCTAGTTCATATTTTCTAATTGCATTTAGAGATATCAATTATAATATTCAAGATTTTCTCGGTGGTGAGAGTTTTTTCTCATGAATTGGTTTCTTCTGAAACGAGAAATGGCATCAAGTTTGCCGATTGTGATAAATTATACATCATTTTGCAATGTTCGGCGACAAGCCGGAGTTCAAATTTGTACTTTGTATAGCCAATAAAGTTGCACAATGTTGGTGAAAAATGAATTTAAAAAAAGCTACAACCTTGCACATTATCTCTCCTTGTCTTTTCACAAGCACCGTCATCTGTTTCTAAGACCTGTTACAGTGGTTTGCAAAATAAATGGTGTTCATTGAGGAATAATGAGGGCCTGTTGTATCGTATGTCTGGGAGTAATAGCGTATTTCTATTACTTCGATGAATGATGGTATATTAATTATAAAAACGATAAAAAATACTATTTTTTAACCATATTTCAAGGTTGTGTCATCTGGTTCAGTCTTTTTTCTTTGTGGTCATTATTATTATGGCATCTTTTAATGTAGCCCAATTTTGTTAATTATCGGGTATACATTTCCTCTGCTGTGGAATTAGGTTTGCTAGCTTCAAATTCAATGTATAGTTTGGCAAGGATTCTCAAGTCTTCTTCACAGACTTCATTACCTCATCTCTTTTCTCAACCTCGCTTGCTTCGTCCATAGAATCTAAAGTTTTCTGGGTGAACTCAAGGTGGTATGGATCGGGAAAAGATATACAATGTTTCACTTTTTCAAATGGTCAAATAATGTTTAGATAATTGTAAGCAATACCCCCCAAACATAGTAGGTTGAACTGTGTCATGTGTGACACGCCAGCCATGGCTGTCACATAATGCTTGCAAAACACAATATATCTCTTGCCTTCAAACTAACAAGTTTGTAGCTAATTTAAATGGTACAGATGCTTTTTGAGTACATTAAAGCAGTAGGATTGTTGTTCGCACCTTAAAAAAACATCATTCTCAAATGAAAAGTATAACTTGACTTACCCTTCATGTTTCTGCTGTACGGGTGACTTTGTCTGTGCTTGCTCTGCAGATGGCGTGACATATTCACAACCTGATTTAAGCACAATGTGCACTTCCTTTTTCCTCTTGTCAGTAACTTTCAATTTTAATACTTGTCTTAAATGTGGAAACATTAACTTTGTGTTAATTTTTTTTGAATTGTGTATAACTAAGCGGTCTGGTTATAAAACCATTTACCTGTTACAGAATAAAGCATTTTTTTTAAACATGGCTAAGTACTATATTACATGCCTTATGGCACGTTTTCCATCAGAAAGATGTATGTACGATGCACTCCCGTATGTGTGCCACAAAAAAGTCTTTATACTTTCTTGCAAGAGATTTGAAAGTATGTATTTATAATACTTTGCAATTATCTCTGTCTGTGTACACACAAGGATATAAAACTTTGTAGTTAAACCATACAAGGTACATAGATAAATATTATGTAAATTTTGTGTGCATAGCCCAAACTTTGAAAATCTTGTTGTTTAATCTCTCCTTACAGGAGCTCGTAATTGTAACCCATCAACACTCGCTATTTGCGCCACTATTTGATTGATCAATTAATTCATGGTGCCAGCGTATAAGCTCAATATTACAACACTGATTATGCGCACTCACAATGTTGGGAGTATTTAATTTCCAAAATTCTGTTATTGTTCGTCTTTTGCAGTACATGTTTCATTCAATGTGTGTTATTCTTTGATACATTTACATTTATTTTTAAGGATATGCACTTTTACATAAACACTTTTTTATATATATAACAAGAAAAAACAAACATATACAGAGTAAAGTTTTTCTATCTATGTACACTTCACATGTGACTAATTAGTCATCAAACATGTAACGACTTGGTGCTTTGATTGACCTGCGATCTCTTAGAGATCGAGACCTAGTGGTATTATTATGACCGTTGTTATCCAGGCCTTCACTATCACGTGATTCCACTCGAACTTCTGGATGATATGCACGGAGCATATTGTGAGTACTTCTGTATTGAACACCTTCAGGAGTCTCAACGATATATGACTGTAATCCAATGTAGTTTTTAATGATTGCTGCATATTTATTCGGTGTACCACAATCTTTAACATACACATGAGTACCCACCGCATAAGGTACAAACTGTTTTTTCCCTTGTTGTAACTGTTCGTGATCAGCTTTTGGCTTACTTGATCTTACATCTGGTTAGAAGTTCTGCTATTTCTGGCGTGATCACTTCTGGTGGAAATGCTAATTTGCTTTTGTTCATAATTTTTGTTACATACTCCTCGATGGGCATACTTCCTTGATTGGTTTTGGTAAAGAGTTCATACCTTGACTGCAAACTGTTTGCTTTTGGTCGGCAGTACTCTCCCCATTTAGTCCAATAGTTGGGTAGAGTATCTTCTGGCGTGTCCTTTATATTCCACCTGTTATATATCTCTATGCCACTTGAGCCTGCCCAGCGTAGTATATAACTTTTTTTCTGTTCTCGTCGTATGGTGCCAAATCACTGCTCAAAATTCTATTTATAACATTTGACTTACCAATCACTAATGCATCATAGATTTGTAGTTGTATGGCAAATTATAAGTGCTGGATCTCATAGCTTTCCAATAATTGACTCCTGCAATAGCACAATCCCATATATCACACTGTTTTTATGTTTTTGTTGTTTGTTTTTTTGATAATTCATCGCTAAAACTCACCATGAAGGTGCTATCTTTGGTATTAAAATCATTACACCAATTTTCATCCCCCGCCAGATCCAACAAAGAATTAGTGCAAATCTCTTTCTTTCCATGAGCGACCCCACCTTGGCAAGGTATATGGACTTGACACACCTCTTTGTGGTGCACTGGTATTTTCATAATTGCTTTCATGTGGCTGAGCCAATGCAACAAAATAGTTTCCCATGATTGCACCATGATCTTCTTTTTGTTTGGATAAAAAGGTACTGTAATTTCTAAACTTTTATCAGAAACTCTCTTGAAATAAAGCTGGAAGGTTTTGCTATCCTTCCAAGACCTAGATGTAACATGAAACAAGTTCTCCGCATAACACATCTTTGTATGTTTTTCAAGTTTCAATATATCTTTACAGAACATAATGACATCACATATTTCAGGTTCACCATTTAAGCCTATCTTGTAATCAAGCATAGGAATGTCAGGATGATTTACCCGGTATCCCTACTAAATCTTTCTTTTTTCTTCTTCTTGCCTGGGCATATTTATTGGTGTCACCTACATCCAAGAAGTTCCATTTGATACACTTAAGGCCATCAATATCAATAAAGGAATGTTCACTTGGGCTGTCGTGGGTTGTTGACATGTTTACTAGATGTTTATCACAAATATTTTAATATTGTTCTGCATGTTTCAATAGATAGCTGAATAAACTGTTAATACACTATAGTACCAGACATAGTTTCATATAGACATTCTACAATCACTGATGGTTCAGTATGCTACATACAGTGGCGTTCCTTTGAGGTCTATCAATGATGGCGCTACTCTTGATACGCTTCGTGTAGCGTCGCTTGGCTGGTGGTGGAGTCGTCTGTGGCGGGGTCAGCAGGACGGCTGCTGCTGGTCGTTTGCCAGATACGGGCTAAAACTGCGATTTGTAAATTCGGCGAATTTACTGCATGCGATTAGACAAGGGACATTTCTCGCATGCCAATCTAATTATCGAGTGACAATTACAAATTATGTAAGTAGGAAAACTGCCATAAAATCTAATGTTTTGAGAGTAAACTCAACTGTTTTATAGATAGGACAAGAGGTATACAATGTTCAAATATTTTGACAAATTCTCCAACTACATTAAAACTGGTGACCAAATAATATTCAAACAATTATAAGCAATACCCCCAAAACATAGTATGTTGGGCTATGTTCATCATGAGTCACTCGCCAGCCACAGCTTGTGCTGCCACGCGGCACATAGTTCCTGCAAAACACAACATATGCTTTGCAATGGTTTATGATTTAATGGGCTTGGGTATATGTAATTAAGTCATTAGACTTATGACTTCAAGTCAGGTTGGGACTATATCACATAGTCTCTGGTGGGACTGGTGAGTTAGCCTGAACTGCTAGGGGATTTGGTGCCGTATGGTCGTGGGTTCAAATCCCACCAGAGACTATGTGATATAGTCCTAACCTGACTTGGAGTCATAAGTCTTATGACATAATTACATATAATAATATATGCTTTGTTTGCACTTTTAGGTACATTGATACACACATAAGATTAGAAAGCTCTTCTGCTGATGCAAGCTATTTCGACTATTGCTGCATCCTCGTTTGATGAATACGATTCATTGTGCACCAAAAATGAAAAGATGGGTAATTATTGGCAACCGAAGAAGCTGTGCCTTCAGTTACCTGTAGACTAGCTGCTTGAGGTTTCTCCTCGAGGTGCTGTCGAGCTGTTTGGGGGGCCTGTGCACGGCCTGAGCTGTGGTCTCACTGTGATGCTCGTAGTGGTCACGCAGTTCAGCATTCGACACTCCCGAAATCTTGTCTTTAACAAACACATTTTTCGCTGACTCGCTAACTTCCACGCAAATCGGACAAAACCACTCCACGTCTTTAGGCGGAACAGTTTCTGGCTCCAGGCCTGCGACACGCACGCTTCGCCCGCCACCCACCGGTGGTCGGCACCGCACGGCTGCACCTCATGAGCATGAACTCCAAGACGAAATGCACCACGCTCTCCTCCTCTGCGCTCCCAGTACATGAATCAAAACAATACTTGACACCATCCTCGACCACATCTGAAGCATCCAGAAAGTTCTCACGACCAGCGATCACGAGGTAGTACACACCGAGAAAACACACTAGTCCAAATTCACTTAAATTCATAACATCAAACGTAGTTCAGTTAAAAAACTTATTTCACACAACACGCCATCCATTTATGCACAAACACGTAATATCCTCAGTTCACATTTAACCACAGAACCTTCAAATTTAACAAATTAATTTCACAGACGTGTGTTTGAATAACTAAAATTTGGGAACGTGTATCTGACCAATCACAGGGTTACACGTTCATATCTTGATTTCCTCACAAACTCTGCTTATAACTCACATTAACTGGAAATTGATTGAACACCTTGAAATATAAAACATGAAAACGAATTTTTCGTCTGAAGAAGGAGCCAACAGCTGAGATAGTTGACAAAAACAAATATCAAATTATGTGAAATTATGTTAAAAAAAAATTTTTTTATTTACGTTTGTAATGTTTTATCATTAAATCTAATAATTTGGATCGTTTGTCCTCATTTTTTCCTTGTTTTCCTCATTAGTTTTCCTCGTTTTTCCTCATTAGCAAGTTGTAAATCTATTAGTCTATCTATCTTACGGTCCATTTCGTCATAGTGCTTTTTGGTGGCTGTCTTGCTGTTGCTACCACTGTTGCTGCTGCTGTTGTTGTTGTTACTGCTGCCGCTGATACCACTTGACTTCCTAACGCTTCCGCTGGTGCTAGTGAAATGATAATCACATCCAGGTGTTATCACTAACTATAAGCAATATAACCCATAATACTTACATGACCTCGTATTCGGCGATGCTCAAAACATCTAACACTTGCTGGAACCTGAATATTTATTACTATTTAAAACTTGCAGCACTATTGGATTTCAAGGTTTTGTTTCGATTAAGTGTGTAAAGTGTATATAATCAGTGGCTTCTCTACTGTAACGCAAACAACGCAGTGCGTACACATTGATTCATTGATTTTCTACCCTAAAAATGATACATCATTCGCTTCACTATCACTGACTGGTGTGGAAAATTTTAAGTAATATGCTGCCCATACACGTTAACACAGTTCTATAAACAGCCTTGATTAAAAAGCTCTGATTCATACGTGCGTACGTTTTTCGTCACGAAGGGCATGATGCGTCAGCCACGTGCTTGACATAGGTTGAAGCCAATTTCTTGCATAGTGCTTCCACTATGCAAGAAATTGAAGGACTCACTGCTGGCGTACCAGGGCCCAGGAAAGCTCTTTTCTTTATGGTACCAGCAAGTACAAGTTGACCATCTCCCCAAAGCGTCACGGATAGGTTTGCCCTTGGTCACTTGCAGGGAGCACATTTTAATCCTTTCATAAATCATTCCATTCTTTGATTTCTTTGGAGATGCTTTGTCCTGTCCAAATGAGAAAGTTCCATTTGCAAATGCTCTGAATCTTTCATCCCACTGAGCATCACTCAAAGCTTTCTCAGGCATTTCTCCTTACTGACGATTTCCTAATATTAAGTGAAAAATCCAACTTATCTCCAACCCACGCTATCTCCTATCAACATTGCATGTCTATTACAATGACTATTACCACTACTCCAACCCAAGGTCTGTTACATAACGACCCATTACTTTTATTCCTATCCAGATTCATGGTTTACACTGAATAAAGTGAGAACAAATCCCTTCTCACCATAATTTTTGTGCCACATGTAGACGGGCGATGCATTCTTATAGTCGTGCTTGATGCTGCTAAGGGGACGATAAAAGCTTTTATTGTTTAACGAAACCAACCACCCAAAAATGAAATGAAAAGAGGACCTGAAGAGTTGTAAATTTGCGTATCTAGAATAAATTTTGTGTATGACAAATAG